>WEZZ01033146.1:89494-132570 GCA_013400585.1 Chloropsis cyanopogon | reverse complement strand
CCAAAAAAACAAAACCTAAAAAAACCGTCCCAAACCAGAAAAAAAGACCCCCCAAAAACCCTGCAGCTTCCTCTTGGAATTGGGTCTGTGAGCAGCTGACTACATTTGCCATGAATGACAATTAGTAATGCCTAGAAACAACAACTAAACAGAGCAGAAATAAGATTGTCTGGGGAGAGAGGATAAAAAAAACCCAACAAAAATGACTGGATAACCCATATGCTTTATTTTCAGAGTGAAATTAATGCATCCAAACTATTTAGCCACTGTATGCACTTCAACTCTGGGCTACCCATGTGTGGAAGGTTTTCTTGGCCGGAGGGCAGGAAAATTTAAATTTTTGTGTCTTTTGCCTTTTTCTCCTGCATTAACAGCTAGTGCAGCACTAGCTCTCACCTCAAGAGGAAAAACTGCTTCTTCCTGCTGTCCTCCCTTCTCCTGCCCAGGGCTGTCTCTGGTGCCATCTCACAGCACTTGCCAGTCCCAAAAAATTGGCTTGAAAGTGAGGAGAGTAATTTACCTGTGTTTTAAATTATTTTTCTCCTATTGTTCCCTCTTCTGTCCTTTCTCAGTCACACCAGAAGTGTAAATATTCATCCTTAGAGATGACTAAAATTGCATGAGAAATTTTTCTTTAGGTCTGCCAGAAAGAAGTTTGGATTCATACACCTGGAGTGGATCTTATTCTCTCTTGGAAAAACTGACTTAATGATAATAAATGTGCTTCTACAAAGTCAATATTCCTTTCAAGTTCTGCCTATGCTTTCATCAGCTTGGGGTGTGTATGTGGGAGAATGTTTAGAAAGAATATTCACAAAAATGCTTTCTGGCAAAGGAAGAGATCACAGATCAGATCAATGAGATTTCCACAGAAAAGAGAATTGAAGTGATTTAATTTTATCAGCCAGCAATCTTACATTTAGGACCAGTTCTGTTTTACTGGTGTCTCTAGCAAATAAACTTCTTTGAGGAAACATCATAGACAAATAATTTTATAAAACCTCAAAAACCAAAGCCTGGCATGCAATTTCAAAATGAGCACGTGTGCTTCTCTAAAACCATTAACATGCACGGCTTTTGATCGTGACAGGCTCTAACAAATGTGAAGGTCCTGGCAAAATGAGGTTTAATTAGTTGTGCTCTGGCATAAATGTGCAAATGTTGGAGAAAACCTGTCCTTTCGGGGCTGAGGTTCTCAAGGGACAAGACACATCCACAGTGAGGAATCAGCAAAAGAGTGGAAAAGGTGTACCTTGAATTATTTTTCCTTGTCAGAGTACCCAGACCATCTTCATCCTCTCATTTATGAGACCCTGTCCAGTTTATTATACCTGATTAAAAGTGGCTACATTAGCCCTCAAACCCTGCACAATTTGACCTAAACCACATGAGGAATTGCCCCCTAAAAGATTCTGTTATTCCTTTTTCTCTGTCCTTGCCTTTCAGGAATATCACAGCTGTTCTGTTTGTGTGGGGGTCTAAGCAGCTGGTGGTGATCTAGCCTACAATTTTTTGTGCATAAATGATCTTTTGGGATTATTCCAGGATAAGTGTGTTAGAACCACAACTAATGAACTCCAAGTACAGAAATTGAGACTCCTTTCTGGAGTGGCAAATATTGACACCTGATGGACACACAAGTGCTTCTGGAAAAAGGCCTCTACACTTTTTTCCCCTCACTAAGCAGTAACTGCAGTTGGAAATGTTATTCAAGTCCTCCTTATGTTTGAATTTTCACTTCTGACCTGTCATAGCTCAAAATTCCTTCTGTCTGAAATGGAAAATTCACACTTTGTTCCACATCATAGATAAGAGTTGTGGTGCTCCAGAACCCAGGGAATAAAACTGAGGCAGCATTTCAGCCTCTTGAGACCTTCCTAAGTAATAGACATCAATAAAGACACCTTGTGCTATGCACTTACAGAAATTCCTAAGTATTCTAGTACACGTAACAAAGATTTGCTTGTTCTTGACTGCTGCTCTTTGCTTTTGGATCTGGCTGACAATTACATTTGCCTTTACACAGCTTTTCAATTTATTAATAAATTGATTGGAACATGAAACACTACATAATATAGGATTAAATTACAGCTCACATTTGCTAGCTTGCTCTTCTCTTTTCAGAAAAGAAAAAGTCATCACTGAGCCATCACATTGGTCAATAAATAAAAATATTGTTATATGAACCTTTCCTAGAACAATCAAAAAAAAAAAAGCATTTTAAAGTCTTCAATTTGCTGTTCATAGTCTGTGGTTTAATGTACGTGATAGAAGAAAAATCCCGTCACTTTCTAGACTCCTGATATACTTTTAGACATGCTGATTGACAACTCATAAGTAGTGCTCCCAGCAACATTTTAGTTCTGTGGATTTACAGCTCATTATCACTTATGCTCTCTGGTAAAGATTTAAAACTGCCACATTTTTAGAACCTGAAATAGGAATAAAAAAAAGAAAAATACTAAAATAATTACCTCTGAAATGTGTATTACTGGCATTATCAAATCCTTATTTTAGCAGGAGGATGTATTGGTGTTTTAAAACTCAGCAGCAATTGACATAAAGTTTCAGTGGAAATATTTCTGCCAGGATTTTGAAACTGTGTTTGATGTTAATGGCTCCAGAATGAGGTAGAAGAACAGAGTTACGTGGTTTAGCATTAGCATAGGAGACCTGAGCTCAAATCCCTGCTTTGTTACCTATTTTCAGGTGCAGTAGCAGAAAAATCAACTTGATTTTCACGGGTTCCTCAAAAAATGGGAATATCCCATGCTCAGGTGCACTCCATGCTGCTAGCTCCTACATGGAAGTCCAAAAGGAAAACCAAATTAATTTGCTGTTGACTGAATCATTGCTAAAGAAAATAGCCTGCAGAAATGCTTATTTTGAGCAGTGTTTGCACTGTTCAGCAGGCACTTCAGAAACCTTGGGGGTGATTGGAGAACGAGTCGTGGGATGCAAATAAATCAATCCCTCCTGTGTATTTGAGTGTGGAAAACACAGAAAACCTGAGCTGGAGTGCACACACAGAGCCAGCTGCAGTGCAGATCATGGCTCAGAAGGAAAAATGTGTTATTCAGGTGAGAAATAAGCTCCCAGGTATCAATTTTATTTTTTCTTCCCTGGATCAAGGGAGCTCTTTCAAGGTAATCTGATTTCAGTGTTCGCTGTGAATTCTGCTGGCTGCCTCTGGAAGCTGTGCTCTCCGTGCCAGGCAGTAATTGCGTTAATCATCCATTTTTAAATAACTGCATTTGAAGTTAAGTTGAGAATTGCTTTTCAGATCTTTAATTTGCTTTGGAAAAGTGAAATAATTCCCACAAGGGTTGTGCTAATCAATATTCCAGAGGCAAGTAACCTTTGCTAATGCTTGAATATGGGATACTCTATATTCTTCTGCTTAAAGAATTCTGGGGGAAAAAAATACACCAATTCCATCTGTAATTTGGCAGGTTAATAACTTTTCTGACTGCCAGGCACAGGGGTTTTTAGTCAACAGGAGATTCATCAAGTACAAAATTGCATTATATTATCTTCCTTTCATTGTTGTTGTTTTTATTTTAAACCTTCTTGCTAATATAAATGATGACAAATTGCAGGGCTGTAAATTTGAAAGTCCCTAAATGGCATTTTTGTCAAAGCCTTTCCGCTGAAATGCTTACTTGGAAAGATTTTTAAACCTCAGGAGCTGGGGGAGGGGTTTTAATTATTATTATTATGCATCATGACACAATGCATTATGCATCATGGTTGTTTTTCTGCTTTTTAAACACTTGTTATGGATGATGAAACTAATACAAATGGACATCCAGGGAGAGCTTCTGCAAAACCTTCCTGTGATGTCATATTCTGTTTCCAAGGAATTGCAGCACTTGGAAACGAGAGGATGGGCAAACTTAGAGGCACTTAGAAGCACACTAACAATTAGCTGACAGGTAATCATCAAGGGAAAGTCACCTTTGTTTCAAAGGTGTCCTCCTGTGGAACAGGATAAAAACCTCATGTTTTAAAAAGGAAAAATGGAAGAATGTGGGCGTTGCTGTCTTAAACATGGGAGGGTTTGATCCTGCCTCTTTTGGAGCCACCTGCAAATTACTGCTGATGCTCAGAACTTGCTTTCTTTACCTTGGTTTTCCTTCCCAGACATGCACATAACTGAAAAATAATTGGTAGTGAGGCTGATTGAAAAGCTGATGGGATACAATAGATTCAGTGCCAGAGCTGCTTTTTCAACTTGCCTCTCTCCACCAAGTAAATATTTCCTGTTCCCTTGAAATCAGTTTGATATTTAGGTTCTGCACAGGTACAAGAGGAATGAAGGGGACAATTGCCCATTCATTTCTTTAATAAAACCTATTTTGTAAATAGTCATCTAGCTTACATGGGCTGCTTCCTGTAAATATTAAGGGAGAGAGAGAAAATCTGAAGAGATTTTTAAGGAATCACAGCAGGCAATGGATTTGAGAGAGGGGGGAAAAAATAAAAATACTGTGCTTCCCCAGGAGGCAAGGAGAATCCAATATTTCATATTTCAGGGTTGGGGAAAGGAAATGTCAGTGTTATTGTGGACATTAAAGATGATACTGGTGATGACCCACAGACAACTGGCAATTACATTTGTTTCCTGAGATGCTGATCAGGACAGTCTGAAATCTGTGTGCCCCCCCCAATCAATATATCCAGAATAATTGCCTGGTAGTTGCACGCTGCCTTTCTAAAGGGGAAAAAAAAAAAAAAACAAAAAAAAAAAAAACAAAAAAAAAAAAAACAAAAAAAAAAAACCAACAAACAAAACAAAAACAAAACAAAAAAAACAAAACAAAACAAAACAAAAAAAAACAAAAAAAAAAAACCAACAAACAAAACAAAAACAAAACAAAAAAAACAAAACAAAACAAAACAAAAAAAAAAAAAAAAACACCAACAACCAAAACCTCCAGGCTGGCTCCAGTTTCTGCATCCAAGTTGAAATCTGTGGTTGTGGTCTGGGGGTTTTGCCAGGAAGTTTTTAAATGACTTGATTTGTTTTTGTTTTTTTTTTCTTTTTTTTTTTTCCCTGTTTTTACTTTTCTCCCCTTTTGTTTTTCCAACTTTGTGGTTACAGAATGATAACTGTGTATTTTCCCCCACCCTATAGGGCCCAAGTTCAATGAAACCTTTGGTAACAAAAGCTTTGGTGTTAGCCTTGGTGTTGCTGTAGACTTGGGATATGAAATCCTCCCATTTGCCTCCTTGCCTGGCCAAACTTCTGCAAAGATGTAGAAAAAAGGACTCATGTGTTCCCTTCCCTACAGCCAGAGCAGGGAGCAGAAGCCTCTGCTCAGAATCCCAGAATGGTTTGGGTTGGAAAGGACCCCAAAGCCCATCCAGTGCCACCCCTGCCATGGCAGGGACACCTCCCACTGTCCCAGGCTGCTCCAGCCCCAATGTCCAACCTGGCCTTGGGCATTCCAGGGATCCAGGGCAGCCACAGCTGCTCTGGGCACCCTGTGCCAGGGCCTTGCCACACTCCCAGGGAAGATTTTTTTTCCTATTATCCCAACGAACCTTGCCTTCCTCAGCTCAAGGCCATTCCCCCTCACCCTGTCCCTCCATGCCCGTGTGAAAAGTCCCTCTCCACTCTCTTGTAGCCTCAGTGTAAAACACTTTCTGTCTCCAGGATGGATTCTCTCGCACCCTCCCTGCTAACAGGAATGGTGTTTGTCACCTTTCAGCAATTTCTACCCAGGGTTGCTCCATTCTGAGACACTTTCCTAAGCCTGAGCCTTCTGAATGTAACCAGCTCAAAACTTAAATCCTTATTACTCCCAGGTGCTGCCACCTGAATCAAAGGGAATTTCGACATTATGGAGAAACTCTTGCTGGATCATTCCCTCTTCATTTTGCCCCTGCTGTTTAGGCAAAGCTTTCAGGCATCTCTAGAGAAGAAAGCACAAGGAGGTTGTGTTGTTGAGCTGCTGACTCCAATCTGAGCACGTTCAGCACATGTGCCTTGTTAGTTTGGTCTCCCTCCTATTGAACTAACAAGATTCTTTCAGTCACCTTCTGCAGGAATTGGAGAAAGCTGGTGGTATTAAATTGGTATTAAATGGTTTTGCAAAGATCTCTGCTGGTTTTGTTTGTCCTTATAAATATTTTATGGCATCATGGCTCTGTAAAAATGCAGTGGTTTTGTGAAGTAAACCTAAATAAGGATAAGCCTGCACAAGGTATTTTTTCTTTCCCCTCTGTGCATCAAAAGAAAAAAGGAGAAAGTTAAAATGCATAATGAGGCACAGCATGTTTCTAGTGCTGGGTAACCTGCATTGTTGTTAGAAGATGTAGTAGAAATGTTTACTAGAAAATACAGTATTCAGGCTGAATTTTAACAAGGAATGTTAAGCTATTATTTGTACTTGATATTCAGGCTGGTGACAGAGAGAGCTGCAGGTAGTGGTCAAAGATTGAATGACAAACCTCGACTCACATTCCTTTTTTAACCCTTAAAACTTTCTCAACGTGGTTAATAAGCCTTTTCCATTGCAAAAATGGAGTAAGGCTTCTTGTGGTTATTCTGTAGATTGCTTAATTTTTTTTTCTCTTTGTGTGTGTTTTTTATTTATATATTTTTTCTTTTTTTAACCAGGTAGTAAAAAATTAAGTTCTAATGAATTCTTGATTACATTATGATTAATGTCTTTGTGTGGGAGTGCATTATCTATATTTTTAATTATTATATACAAATTAATACAATAATTAAAAATATAGATATTGTTTCAGAATCTGCCTCTACTGAGCACAGAATGGGAATGTGTGACTAGAGGTGAGGAGGGAAGAAAGACTCTTTACAATTAACCAAAAATATTCACAGAACTTGCCTTTAAGGAAAAAAATTAAAGAGGAAATAATTTGGAAAAATTATGCCCCATTTTATTTAGTTAGAAACTTTGTCTTGTGTAAAATAACATCTCCAATTGCTGTTAATTCCTGACTGAGAACTCTCGCCCTCCATTTTAAAAATATTTCCTAGAAGTTTTAGTCAGACAGAAATGGCATTCTGAGTGGAAGTGCTAAATGGGTTTGTACATAATTAAGAAACGAGCAGCAGGCTGTGACTTTGAATGTTTGCAGCACAGAATGAGGATCTTCCCTTTGCTGAGATTCTATTAAATTTGACAATGAGAGAATTCATGGTTGACTTGCTCTTGGTGGTCTGTCAAGGCTGAAGCCAGGGGCAGATATTGAGGTTTATAAACTCCTTGCAGAAGCTGGGTAGCCCTCTGCACAGAAACACTGCCTGGCACAGTAATTCACCTCCTTTTCTCACTAATCATCTGTGCAGTTAATGGGTTTGTGTGTTTAATAGATTAATTAAGCAGCAACACCTTGTGAGCCACTGAAAAAGACCAGCTCTGTGCTTTATTTGAATTAAAAGGTGGGTGCAGGATGTGTGCCTTGGCCAAGCATGCCTGATTGTGTCCAGTTTGTCAAGCTAAACAAAACATTTTTAACAGGGGAAGATAAAGGTGGGGAGGAAAAGCTGTTTTTCAGTGTAAAATACCTGTATGCCCTACTTAAGCAGACAAATGCTGTGACAAAGTAGAGGAGAAGCTGATATTTTCTAAGAGATTTCCTAATCTCCTTCTCGATGGAATGGGTTTTTTCCACAAAGAAAAAGAGGCTAATCCTCATTTTTTATTTACTTATGTGAAAGTCTTGAGGTTCTCTGCTCTGGATCCAAGGGTAGGGCAATCTGTCTCTTATTTATTACTTCTGAATTTTTCTTACTTGTCAGGTATTGTAAACAATTTTAATTGACTTGACAATTATGATAATTAGAGTTTTAATCTGGGGACGTGTACATTTCCAACTAAACTTGATGTTATTCTTTAAAATACAGAGTTATCATGAGTTCTATTTTTTATCAAAAAGAATTTTTCTTCCCTGCTTTCCTTGCACTTCCTTTCTTTTGATCTCTTTCCTCTTCCCCGGAGAAAAATGGCATTGAAGATGAAGTTAGAGGACACTCATGTGGAATTTGAGGATACTGAGTGAGATAAAAAGCAGGAAAGATGAAAATTTTGTTTGTGTATCAGTGGAAATGGAGAAAAGTAGTTTTTAGAATTAGAAAGGCTCCATCATGAGCTTGGACAAGACTTGAGGACACGACATGGTGTTGAGAGAGTTAAAGAGGGTTTGAAGCATTTATATCCTTAAAAAAAATTGCTGTCCAATTAGCTCATGTTTTTATGCTTTAAAAACAAAGGAAAGTATGTTTAACTTTATGCCAGTAAAATTTTTTTGCAGCTTTGCTGTCTTAAAATGTGGCAAAAAGGTGTATATGGATGGCTGCAGAGAGGAGAGGAAGACAGGGTAAAACTAAACTGTACTTTTGATTCACAGTAGCTAATTCAAATTATATGTGTTCTGTAATTATGTTGCCTCGAGCTCCCATTAACGTTGATGAGCTAAATGTATTTATCAGTGGAAAAATAGGCTTCATTTTATACATCTAAATAGTTTAATGTTTTTAATGCAGATTGCCTGATTTGCAGAGGCAGCATCATCAAATGACAAGGTGGATGAGGGATGTGTGATTATTTTTTTTGGAGCCTGTAAAATGCTATCAATTAATTCCTTCTGAGAGTGACTCTCAGCAACCTGAAGTTGTTGCTGTCTGATAGAAAGTCACTGCTCTGCATCTTTATTTGTTGTCTACACCCAGGCTGTAGCTTGCCTGACTTTGTGGGTGCATCCTAAAGCAGGAGGACAGCTGGGAAGTTGTCTCTGGTGTTAAAATTGTGTTTAAGCCCAGCTTGGATGGAGCTCTGAGCAACCTGGAAGAGTGGAAGGTCCAGGATGAGCTTTAAGATCCCTTCCAACCCAACCCATTCTGTGATTCTGTGTTGCTGCACTTTAAAACAATGGATTCTCTTCTGTAAAAGTAAAGAAAAAGACTGGTTGGGGTGCTGTGGTATTTTAGATATACTTGGGGGCAAGAATCTGAAGAATTCCTGGCTTTTCTGGAGGAGTGGAGTTCTTTCCCATCTTCCCCTGACACTTTCCTCTCCTCCTCTTTACAAGCACAGATTTTGAGCTGGTATGAAGCATCTTCTTTTTTCTTTCAGCACTTCAGAATCAGTGAGAAGAATTAAAACCTGCCAGTTGTGGTCCCATCTGTATCTGTTTGGACTGCAGCTCAACTGTATGATTGAATTAGAACAAACAGAGCAACCCCCCAACAAGCAAATCAGCAACAAGGGGTGTTTTCCTCTGAACCTCTCTGCTGGAAGAGTCCAGACAGGCAAGAGGGAGCTGCCCCTTCCTTCCCACTGGTGTTTTCTTAGTAGAACTGGGCCATGTTCTGCAAATCTTTTTCCATTTAAAAAAAAAATGGTGTCATTAAGTCTTCCTCATCCAACAAAAATGATGTTGCATTCAACCCCTGCCCTGCTCCCCCTTAAATTCTCTCTTTTTTTTTTGACTGGGAGATTTGCTTCATGAGGGTCTGAGGCCAACATTCAGCCACAGTGATTCAATTCCACAACATCATCTCCAAGTCTTTTAAAAAAGTCAACTCTGTAGATGAAATAAATCTTGTGTAACAGAGTGAAAAAATAAATTCTTCTTTCTCATGTTATTTACACTGTTCTGTTAGTCATTGCTGTTATCTGTTTCAGCATTCATCAGGATTGCAACAGCAATTCACTGGGCTGGCATTGCTTTGGGCTCCCCGTGGTCCTGCTGCAGCAGTTAATGCTGCACCTTTTGATCAGGTGCTTGTTGGGTTTCAAAGATGGACCTTGAAAGGTGCTTTACAGGGGGGCTCAAAGTGAATGCTCAGGTGCACAGTGTTGTTTTAGTCTATTTGTGTTTGGAAGTGTCTTTTAAAAGCTGAGGGGTATAATGTAGTACAGGTTGAAGTCAGGTGCCAAGATCACAAGACAACTTATTANTTTTTTTATTTTTATATCTATCATGAGTGGCTGCTCACCTTGAGATGTCCCTTTATAACTACAGGATCACCTGTATCACCCACAAATCTATATAAAACATTAATCCTCTACATAGGGCTACTTGCCAGGGACTTGCTGTGGGGAGAGGGAAGCTAAAGTCTTCTCCCCCAGCTTGGGGTCCTGCTCAGTGTCTGAGGGTGGCTCCTGCAGCTGAGCATGGGGTTGAGAGTCAAAGCCTAAATCTGTGACAACAAAAATACCTGCAAGTGATAGAAGAGCACTTGAAATCCCCTCAGTGCTGTGCAGCATCACCAGGCAGGCTGCCAAACCCACAGCTTTTTAACTGAACAAACAAACAAAAGAAGCCCTTAGGCCAGGCAACAAGAAAGTTTGTGCCTCTTACAAAGAAAAACAAAACTGGTTTTTGGAAAGGTAAGGTTTGTGTAACCAACCGAATTAAAACATTGTAGTACCTGAGGGCATGGGAATCCCTGTGGGGTTTTTTTGCTTCAAGTCTTATTTGCATGAGGATTTGTAAAACTATTATTGAGTTGCATAAATCATCAACCATAATAAGCCTTTATTTTAAGAGGGAGATTCAATAGGAGATTGTCTGCTTTGAAAACATTTCTAAAATGGTGAGGGAAGCATCAAACAAGATTAAATCAAAAGGTGAAATAGAGCCCCCCTAAGGGGAGGAAGAACCACGTGCAATCCTGTCTAACTTTCATATTAGAAATAAACAGTGCAATATAGCAGCTTTGCAGAGAAGGGCTGAAAACCATATTTATTTTGGGGGAGAATTGAATTGTTCTTGCATTTCAAGAATGCAAGAATCCTATGGCAGGTGCTGTATTGCTCACCTTGGGTTCACGTCTAGTTGTGTCTCACAGAGCTCCTCGCGTTTTCTGAGCTGGATGTGCCAGTAAAATAAATATACACTGTAGAGGAAAGATGGACTCCCACAAACCAAAGAGATCTCTTTTAATTGTCTTTCAATTTATATTTGTTTTGGCTGCTGACTTTAGCATCCTGACTGATCCACTCTACCCACAGGATGTGTTAAGGTTATGGTGGTAGGTGTGCACTGAGCTTTTTCCCTCTCTGTGCTTTGGGGAGGGGTGAGATTTTAATTTTTTTTTTTTTTAATTTGGTGGTTTTCTGTGTGAGACAAGGGTGCAGTGAGCCTTTGTGAGCAGCAACAGCAGTCAGGGCTCCATAACTCCTAAGGATCCAGCAATCCCTGGAGCTGGTGAGCTGAGAGCTCCCATGGAGAGCACCTGTGGGAGCCCTGCTGTGGGGAGGAGCAGGGAGGGAGCAGCAGGAGGTTTGCTGGGAATTCCTCTTCATTCAGCTCCTGGGACCGTGGAGGTCTTGCACAAACATCCCTGGAGGTATTTTTAGTAAATCCTTCCATTACTGATAATGGGTTTTCCCATTTATTTTTTGACCTTGTGAAAATATTTGTGTTGGACTCAGCCGTGAGGAATGGAGTGGGAACAGGGAACACATGGAATTAGCAGGTTCTTCTCCCTTCTACTCAGGGACATCATCTCAAATATTGCCCCAAACATTCTCAATGTGAGGGTGGGCAGGCCCTGGCACAGATTCCCAGAGCAGCTGTGGCTGCCCCTGGATCCCTGACAGTGCCCAAGACCAGGTTGGGCACTGGGGTTTGGAGCAGCCTGGGACAGTGGAAGGTGTCCCTGCCATGGCAGGGGTGGAATGAGATAATCTCCAAGGTCCTTTCCAATCCAAACCATTCCATCATTCCATGATTTTAAATCCCAAGTAGGAGTGGCACTTCCAGGCACAGTTCAGCGCTGTACTCAGCAGTGTCTGGTTAGTGCTCAGAGCCAGTGAGCTTTGAGGGTTTTTCCACCCTAAATAATTCCATGTCAGACGTGGCAGGGGTGAGGACTGGGAATCTGTGATCACACAGAGCCAGAGCACAACCAGTGTGTGAAAAGATGAAGTTTTCCACAGGACAGAGTGGTTGGAGGGCATCAGAGGGGTGGCACAGGGAGTGCTCAGGCTGTCGTGGCTGTTTGCTGCATTGGCACTGCCAGGGTCCCTCTGGGCTTGCTGCCAGCTGGGCCCCACAAACTGAACCCTGTTTTTCCTGTTTCCCACATAAAGCTCAGTGCTCCAGAGCCTGGTGTGCTCCCTGGGGCTGTGAAGGACACATCCAGCCACCCTGGGATACCCCAGCTCCCTCCTGCACAGGGATGCTGCCACTTTCCCCCTCAGCTCGGATTTGGGATGAAGCAGCTCAGTCCTCCTCTCCCCTTCCTTGTGGCAATTCAGTGCTGCAGATTTCAGCACACCTTCCCATTATTCTTCATTTAAAGCCTCATTGTTTCTTAGTCAATTGTAAAATTGAGGCAGGGTATTGTAGGTGTTAGAAAATATAAAATATCTGTTAGAGCCAGGGTGTTACTGCATGCTGAGATCTGACTGCCTTTGCAGAGTTTTGTGCTTTTTTGAGGCTTCACATTCTGAGTTTTGTGATTTATACAGGTGAAATGCAGCTTTTGTTGCATTGTCATGAGGTTCCTTGGGAGAAAGTGAGATTTAGCAATTTCTTAAACCTTCATTAAAAAGAATACATTTGTGAAAATTATCCAGTCCTAAGGGTTGTTTTTTTTAACATTTTCCCTTTTTTATAAGTGCAGCACCTTTTGTATCTTAGAAAAAAAATCTTTTTAAGTTGCCTTGGATTTAATTGCAGAGCAAAATACTTTTTCTTTTCCTTGAAAAGGCCCACCTGTGTGTAATGTCCTGTGATGGCATATGCCTGTCAGCCTTTGTTTAAAAAGAGGGATATTTCTGACTCTTGAGACCAAGGAAGAAATCTTAAATCTTTTCTTTTCTTTTTAGGATTTTAAAGCTAATAATTTTAAAGCTTATAATTTTAACCAGAGACAAAAGGAAACTCTGAAATCTTGATTTTTTTTTACATTTTTTATTTTTCAAGACACCACTCTGAGAAGGCTTACACTCCCCATCCTGCCACTTATTCACTCAACACCAGTGTGCAAAAACAACCCCAACCCTTCTCCCTATTTCTTTCCAGCCAGGATAAACATGGTAGGATAAAAATTGTGGTCCCTTAGGCTGTGGTGAGGGTGGTTTGGTGCAGGCAGGTGTGAGGAGCAGCTCCCAGTGCTGCCTGCCCTGGCCTATCTGTGCCACGTGGGGAAGTTCTGCTGCTTCTCCCACTGCCTGCAGAGTGGGATGGAGCTACCCCTGGTAGAAGAACAACATGGAACATCTTACTCCTATTTTCCTTCAGAATTTATTGCCTCCCCTGCTGCTTCTTGTAAGCAGTTTCCCCCCTTTTTTTTTTTTTTTTTTTTTTTTTTTTTATTTTGGGTGAAGGAAAGAAATTGCTTGCCTTGCTCAAAACCAGAAGTGCCCTTGGGGCTGTTCACTCAGCTACAACTTTTTCCTCTTGTCCTTCAGTGGAAATGAGGAAGAAAGATTGGGGTTTATCTGGGATTGATCATTGATCCCAACCTTTCCCTCCTCACCTGTTCCTCCTCTGGGCACAGCTCTGCCCAGCACCTCTCCCTGAAAGGTCCTGGCTGTCCTTTGTGTCTTGAGAGGGTTAATGCATTAAAGCCAACCAAGAAGTGAACAGGAGTTGTCTGAATCTCTGGAGCAAGCTAAAACAAAAGTGACATGAGCAAAGCAGTCATCCATTGTTGCCTGATGATAGAGGAGTTTTTAAAAATCAAACGCTCTGGTATAGCCTGGCTGTGCACAGAGAAAAACCTAATTAATTATAAATAAGATGGATAAATAATTTAAGTGTATCACTTATTTCTCCTTTATAGTTTAACTCATGAAAAAATCATTTCAATTAGAAATTTCAACTCAATCTGAAATGCAGAGAAGCATGATGGTTCAAGATGGATGTGAACTCCTTTATGATCTTTATGATTTTCTTTCAAAAATGTGAGCCTTCTTTTCTCTCTCCTTTTGGCAACTTGGGTGACAAAAAAGAAAGAGGAAAAAGATTGCTGAGAGAGACAGAAACAAGCAAAATTTCCTTTGATAGGGTAACAGAATATATTTTTAATTTATGAATTAATAAGTATGTTGTGTGCAATGTCCAATTTGTCAAAAATGTCTTGGTTCCCTTAGAATTCATGTTAAATGCATGAAATAGATGCAGTTTCTCCCCATTAATTATAATATCCCATTTCCTCAAGAGTAACGAAAGATGATTCATTTCTCTCCTCTGGCCCTAACTGGTTCCTTGGTATTACTGATAATGGGTTTTCCCATTTATTTTTGACCTTGTGAAACTATTTATGTTGGACTGAGCCATGATGAATGGAGTGGGAAGAGGAAACACAGAATTAGCAGGTTCTTCTCCCTTCTACTCAGGGACATCATCTCAAATATTGCCCCAAACATTCTCCCATTCACTCTGCTCTACTGAAAGATCTTCAGCCTTAAAAATTGTGTCTGTGGTCTATAAGTATAAAAAAAATAATTCATGATCCTGATATCCCTGATGCTGATTTTTCACCCCCTCTACTCCTATGTCTTGGTTCTAATAATTCCAAGGGTTCTACATTTAGGGCTACATTTATTTATAGTTCTGTGTCTTTGTGTCTCTGTGTTTTCCTCAAGTTTAAAGATGTGTATATATAGTAGCTGTATGCTGATGGCTCTCATCTGAAGCACAAAATATGTCCTAATTGCTTCAAATTACTGCTTTTGCTTTCAGTTAATAGTCTCCTGTTTTGTTTCAGTTTCCGCTATGCAATTTTCCTGTTCAAAATTGTATATGCAAAGTACATATATGCTTACATCTGTGGATGGCTGCAAGGGAAATATACTGGCTGTGGTGTGAAATGGGCATTTTTATTAAACTTGATTGAGATAATATCAGGAGGAGACCAAAAATCAGCAGAGATGGAATCAGAGCAGCATCTGGTGACTGTTATTGAACAGGAAGGTGTAAGGAAATGATGAGATTTGATTAGGCCAAGAGCTGGTGTTGCACCAAGCTCAGAGAAATCCCTGGTATCAGGGTCAGCTTTGAGGTGACCTAATTGTGGCCTTCCAGTGCCTGACAGAGCCAAGAAAGATGAAGAGAGAGACAATTTCCAAGGAGGAGGGGAAATGGCTTCACTCTGGCAGAGAGTAGGGTTAGATGGGATGTAAGGAAAAAATTCTTGGCTGTGAGGTTGATGCGGCCCTGGCATGCCCAAGGAAGCTGCCCCATCACTGGAAGCATCCAAGTTCAAGGTTCCTGGAGCTTTGAGCAGCCTGGCATAGTGGAAGGTATCCCTGCCCATGGCATTGGAAGTTTATGATCCTTAAGGTCCCTTTCAAGCCCATTTTGTGATTTTATGATAACTTTGATACCCAGGAAAACAAGATGAAATTAGGTCTTCAGCTGTCCTCAGGGCAATGAGTGATTAGCATATGGACATGTACTTGAGGGAAAATTTTAACACCAGAGTAATTGGTGTTAGTTTTTCTATTGCTGGGGATTTTTATTAACAAGAGTGAATTTCTCAGCCACTGGTTCTGTCCCCTAAGACCCTAAAACAGAGATCTTTCTGAGTATTGAGGAGTTTCCTTACTATTAAAATAATATTACAGTTATTTTGCTCTAACTCTTAGAAACCAAAGGCTTAGTGCAAAAAATTTTAATATTCCAGTTTCCATTTGAATTCCATTTTTGTATTTTCTCTCCATGATACACGGAAGTCCTGATGCCCAACAGGTCAACTGTGCACATCTATATTTAATGATTTGATAAGCTTCTTCCACCTTTTTCTGTTCTGAATTTCCCAAGAAGAGCTTGTGAGTATGCATTTCCGATGAAGTATTTGATGGAAAAGCACTGGGATTTTTTTCTTCCTTTCCTCATTCAAAGTACATTTAATGTGCAGATGTGGAAAGCCCAATTTTTAGCCTAACAAAAGAATCAGAGAGAGGATGGTGGGGGGAAACAAGGTTTTGGAATTAAATTGAGGCTAAAGGTGTAGTAGAGGAGAAGTGCGAAAGAAAAAGCTCTTTGCTCTTAGGCTTTTTTACATTCATACCTGATCAGTCAAGGCTTTTAATTCCAAGGGTATATTTGAACATTTGAGATTTTAGCATTTTCCCAATGATGCCTTGGGAAGGCTGAGCTAGAGCAGAGGCTGGACAGAGCTAAAGAATAAAGCAGGGATTTATTCAAAGGATTTCCTCCATGGATCCACCTTGGGCAGCACCAGAGCCCAGCCAGGGGCTGCACCCAAGATGAACCAAAATGGGCACAAAATGCACGGCCGGGCACGGGCTCTGTCACTGGGATCAGTTCTGCTCCATTTGCAGATTGCAGTTCATTGTTCATTCCAGCTTTAGCTCCTGCACTCCCATCCTGCTTGTTTTTCTCTCCTCAGCCCACGCTGTTTGTGCTCTTGGGCTGAGATTTGGATCATTTGTCCTTGGTCCCCAGCTGGAGAAGGAATTGTTTTGTCTCCCTGCTCTGTGCAGAGAGCTCACCATCCCATCATGTGAAGCTCAGACCCACACACTAAAGCAGCACAGGATCTGAAACATAGAAAAGCTAAACCTGAGGCATCACCCAGGCTGTATTACAGACTCATGGATGATGTGTTAATGACACAGATATTTTGTTTTGAGGCTAATAATGCAGATGTCACTTGTGGTAATTAGCCAGTGCAATGGTGTGACCAGGGCAGGGATTGTCCCTCTGTGCTGGCTCTGAGAGGCCCCTCAAGGGCTGGGTCCAGCTCTGGCTCCTGCAGGAGAGCCCTGGAGGGGCTGGAGCGTGTCCAGGGCAGGGAACGGAGCTGGGAAGGGGCTGGAGCCCCAGGAGGGGCTGAGGGAGCTGGGAAGGGGCTGAGCCTGGAGCAAAGGAGGCTCAGGGGGGACCTTGTGGCTCTGGACAGCTCCTGCCAGGAGGGGACAGCCGGGGGGGTCGGGCTCTGCTCCCAGGGCACAGGGACAGGAGGAGAGGGAACGGCCTCAGGCTGGGCCAGGGCAGGCTCAGCTGGGACAGCAGCAGGAATTTCCCCATGGAAAGGGAGCTCAGGCCTTGGCAGGGGCTGCCCAGGGAGCTTTGGAGTGCCCATCCCTGGAGGTGTCACCTGGAGGTGGCACTGAGTGCTCTGGGCTGGGGACAAGGTGGGGATGGGTCACAGCTTGGCCCCGATGGGCTGGGAGGGCTTTTCCAGCCTAAATTCTGGGATTTATGCAGTTGAGCAGCTGCTTCTCTGTTCCCTGGCAGTTGTCTTAGCCCCTGTTTGTGGCTCGTGCGTGCAAAGCTGCAGAAGCACCTCTCGAGGGGTAGCACCACCCCAGGCCTCCTGTTCAAGGGTCCCTGTGCCAACAGGCTCCCTGTGATAATGGTTTTATTATGTGATAAAGTGGCTGGGGAATCATTTTTTCCCCTAAATTTCCTTTAATTCTTTTTTAATGAAGTAAAGTAAGGAAAAAGAATTCTTCATTGAAGAGCATATAAAATCAGGTAGTTGAACTTTGATGAATTCGTTTGCAACCCTAGTGAGCACCACAGTTACAGAGCTGGCCTCTTCACTTTTGGGTTCAGTAATAATTTCTGATTAGCTCTATTTGGAAATGAGCTTCAGCTGGTGATTTACACAAACTAAAGCTCATCATTCTTGCAAATCTAGTCAAGTAGTCCTAATATGGCAAGGCTCCAAGTGGAATATGTTCAAAATGTGGTGGAAAGCCGTGATTTGTATCTGTGTGTTGAAATTTTGCTGTTAACAAGGAGCATTGTGATCTTGCTAAATTTCACAGGGGAATCTTCCAGCAGCCCTAAAGAGAAACAACAGTGCTAGTTATACTGGGATAGACTGACAGATTAGGACAGAAATCTGAAAATTCTCTTGTGATTTTTTTTTTTATTCCTGACTGAATTTAAACCATCAACTTCAAAGTTAGAGATGGAAAAGAAAAAAACACTAAAAAAAAGATTCTTAGGAGAGTGTACAGGCCTAAGAGCCCGGGACAATATCTTTTCTATAACAAACATTAGTGTAATGGCCAAAATAAGAATGGAGGAAGATTTGGGGAGCTGAGTATAGGAATAGGAATAAATAGATGTGAAAATTCCAGCAGTTTGGAAAAATTGTTAACTATTACATTTCACTTTTTTTTTTTCTCATCTGTTCAGTGTAGTTCAAGCATCATTTAAAGGAAATCTTGATTGCCTGGTGGCATTGGAGATTTTGTTAAAGTCTATATCCAAGCTTCCAATCACTACTATAACTTCCATCTCCATTATGCTTTTGGGGGTTGTTTTTTTTCTCAAAACCCTGTTCTGTGTATGGAGAGGTAAGGTGACCTATTTGTATGCAGAGAACCTGATTTGTTTTGCTTTTAAACCAGCCTTCTAATTTCCCACCCTAAATGTTTTCACACTTTGTTCTTCTATCAGGATTATGCTTCAACCTAAGCATTTCTCCTGCTCCCTCAGTGTGCACCTCTCTGATACAATTATGCTTGGAGGAGGACAGTATTTATATCTTTCCATTAACTTCTGTGCATTAGAAATCAGATACAAACATAATTGAACAAAATTAGATGAATTTTCCTCCAAAGAGTCTCGCAGAGTAAAAAATGAATCATTGAGCATTTTATTTGAGTTCTGTGTGAGATATGCCTGGCACCTTTCGACACGTAATTTAATTTTGTTAAATTTGATATTGAAATATATATGAAAATTCTTTGATAAAACCCCGCTCTCCTCTGCTTTCTTTCAATCACACCTTTTGGAAGAATCAACTCTTCTGTGTGTGTAACAATCCCTTTAAAATCAGCTGTTTCAAAATGCAAGGGAAAACCAGCAATTTCCTGTAGCAGGAGGATGTAGCTACACTGTTGTGGCTTGGGAAGGGAAGTGTCAGTGCGCTTGTAAGGATGCCAGTGCCCCCCCTGGCACTGGGGCTCACCTTTTTGGTGCAGGAATGAATATATAACCTCGGGAAATAGGGTGGAAAATCTGCCTGTATCACTGTATTATCTGGCACTCTAATCGCATAAGCAGCTCATCAGTGCGTGTTAAGGTAGTGGCTGATTTTTTTACCCTAAAATATTCCCAGTTTTACGTCTTCCTGAGTTCCCTTAACAGCCCTCTGCTGTTCTGTAGTTGCACTCTCCCTGATCTGACCATTTTTGTACACTGAGAGAACCAGCAGCAGCCTCTCTGCCTTCTCCTTGCATCCTCCAAAGGGCACAGATGCTGCAGGAGCCTGTGGAAATACTCCTGAAGATGAAAAATGATGTCTTAAAATTATGTCATAAAATTATCGCTCTGAAGCTGTCCTGCTAAGATCATTTTACATCTTGGAAACGTGCCCTCATCCTTCTTCTGCTCTCCTGTGTCACAGCTTCACTTTTAAAATAGCAGTAAATGTTATGTTAATATCTCCTTTAAAATCACTCCCTAATGTATGTGTTCATCAGGGTAAAATGCAGTACCCTAAAATATTGTTAGCACTGAACATTAACATCAGGGAAAAAAATCTAAATCCTACTAAAATGAGTATTAAAAGTTGTAATATTCTTTTAAGACAAGTCACTGTTGGATATTCTTTTCTGGTGCTTTGTAGCTCCAGCAATTTTGGTCCACACCGTGCATTGAACTGAAGCAGAATTTTCTATTAATTTAGGTGTTAATTTTGACATTCAAAGGTCAATGGAACTCTCTATTAAGTTATTAGGCATAACATATGCTCACTATATCATAATGTAACGCTTATCTCACTTTGATAATGCAGCAGCATAATGGTGTAATAATATTCTGTAAATCCCAGGTATCTAGCATCTCTTCTAACATCCATATGTAAATGGAATTGGGAGCAGATGGGGTTTTTTTGTCTTTATGGTGGTATCTGATATCCTGGTTGACCTATATACCTGTCCTTTTCAGTGGAAATCACATTTCTGTCACTCCACATCTGCCACGTTCATCCATGGGCCTGGACTTTATTGGGATTGCCCATAGAGTTTGAAGGCATGGACAAAACACTTATTTTTAAGGTTGTCCAGTTCTCTCCTGTAGGTGTGCAGTATTTCCATCCCAAAATGCCTCCCAGCCACAAGAATTCATGTGGAATAGAAGATATGGGATGAAAGGTTTTTAAATGAAGATCTTTTAGTGGCTTTACACTTCTAAATTGTTGTCTCTGCACTTGGAATAACCTAAGAGCACTTATTAATATTTGATGGCATGGTGAAAGCTCTAGGTATGCAGATTTATGGAGGCCACATGTGCCTCACCTGGGCTTAAACATTCTTGCTCCTTATCCTTTAACCAAAGCCAGGAAGGTGTAAATTCAAGGCGATGAGGCAAATGTATCACTCAGAAGGGGCTTTCCACATGTGGACTTAGTCTAATTAAAATATGCTCCATTCCACATTTATTTTGATAACTTTTAGGCAATGTTGAAATAAAATACTTTGCATTTCACTTAGTGAGCAATACAACAAAAAGGATTTTTTGTGTGTGTTTGGTTTTTTCTTTTTCTAACAGTTTGGCAAAACTTTGAAAGATTCTTTACAAATGTTAACTTATTGCCTGAATCTGCCTGCTGAAAAAGGGATTGCTGGGGTTTTAACAGCTGGCAGTGAGATCTGTCAGTATTTTTGATGGGGATGCACTCTGATTTTTCTAAGCTAATGATTTGTAAGAAATTAGATTTGGGATCTGGAAAATTTGGGTTAAGGAAAGGTCAAGGAATTAAAAGATTATTATGGGCAATAAAAACCAGATGGAATATGACATTATCCAATGAAGAAGAATTTCTGGCAGGGTGGGCGTAGGACAAGTGCAGCAAAGCCAGGACCAGCAAAGCAACTGGGGTGGTTTCCACATAAAACCAGCATGGGACACCTTAAACCTTTGTTTCCTTTGTGTGGGTGCAATAACTGCCCTCAGACTGACACCTGAAGCAGGTTCTGGCATCAGCCACCTCGCTTCCCTGCACTGCTATTTCCACATCTGGTGAGAAATTCAATTTAGAGACAGAGAACCTGAGCTGGAACAGCCCCCTGAGCTCACTCCCCTGGTGCCACATGTCCTTTGGCCAGCCCAGAGCATTGTGCCAGTGCCAGCCCAGCCATTCTCCATTTGGGAGAGGAGGGTAAATGGGTGAAGAGGGGCTGCAGGGTGGGGAGGCAGCCCTGGGGGCCAGTATTCACAAGCAGGCTGCCCCAGCAGCCAGGCAGCTCCTAGCCAGAGCCATTAATCTGCTCAGCCTTGCTGCCTGTCAAAGATGAAAGTCGAACTTGCTGTGGGAGCCCTGCCAGGCTCGGGTCACCCCCGTGCATTCAGGAGATTGTGGCTTGTCCTGGGAGGATTAGGCAAGAGGGTGACACAATTATATTTTTGTTCTGGCCGTGCTACACGAAATATTGCCCATTACACATTTGTCCTGCTGTTGAATTTGCTCTGATGGTGAGGTGATGTCTGTGGCTCATTTTTAGCAGCCATGTGTCCTTGGTGGTGCTGCAGGAAGTGATCAGGACAGTGTCCCCCCAATTATGTAATGCAGGTCACTTAAGCCTATGGATGTGTCATTGGCCGTAATGAGAGCAGGGATTAGGAGCAGCATGTGCTCCAGGATAAAAAAAAAAAAAAAAGGCTTTGGACTGACCCAGAAATTGTTTTTTTGTGACCTTATCCTGCTGTAGGAGAATTTAGTTAAAGGTGAACTTTGGCTGGTGATGGCTCTGCTGACTTCTTACTTGCAAAAAGTGATGTTGCTTTAAACAGCGAGAGGAAAAACTTTCTAGAGAAAAATTTCTTGTTTCTACAAGGGAAAAATCTATAGGCTGAAAGAAAGATACTACAAATTTACATACCTGCTCATTTTAGTAAGGAGAGGAGGTACCACACGTTATAGATTAGGTGAGAGTTCCCCAAAATGGGGCATGTGGGGTGCACAGGGTGTGGGGTGAGGATTCCTGACCCTGTAACACACAAACAGCAGGGACTGGGGGGGTGTCAGGGTGGGGAGCTGCATCTGACTCTGCCCACAGAGACCCTTCAGCCTCCCCATGGGATCTGCAAAACCAGACCCTCACCCCTGGCCAAGGGCAGCCCAGATGGGGAGAAGTTTCTGGGTTTCCCATGCTTATAAAAGCAAACCTAAAATCTTCATTTTTTTTTCCCTCCCTAGCCAACAGACTGCCACTTTCTTCTCTTAATTGTATTTTCTACTGAGACTCGCTTCAGGTGTAACATGTCACAACTTTGTTTTTAATGAGGAAAACTATTTTGATCAAATTCTGATTCAACAACATATTCAATAAAGTTGCAAATTTTTTATATCACCAATTTTAAAAGTGCAATGAAAATTAGTGCAGCTGAACTCTTACATGTGCTTTCAGAATAAAGCTAGCAGGCTCCATTGTGCCATCTTTAATACAAAACTTAATTTTTTTTCCTAGTCAGAACAAAATTGTTCTGGATGATTTCTTTTTTTCCACTTGAGAGAAAAATAACATTTTTCCTTTACACCCTCATTTGGGGAGAAGAAGAGGTCATTTTAAAACTTGTTATTGCCTCTTCCGTTGTTAAATAACACAGAAGATTTATTTCCTGAGCAGCTTCAGGCCTTCTGAACGGCCTGTTGTACTTCTTTTTCCCCTAAGATTCATTTATTTGTTTTAAATGTATTTTATTTCTTGCTTTATGTTGCTGACTGGCACTTTTGGTGCTATGGCTGAAAGGAGTGGCACCTCCTTTGCTCAGAATTCCATGGCCACAAACATATGGAGCAACAGCCAGGTCTCCATCACAGCAGCACTGAATGTCTCCAGAATTATTGCTTGAGCAGTCACTTGGGTAAGATGAACAAAAATTGGTTTAAAATAAGTTTGCCACTCATTTTCACAGCAAAGCATTGAGGCTGTGCTCACTGGTGGTCTTGGTTTTATTTTTTTGAGGACATTTAGGTTTGTGCTTGAGAAATGACTTTGTGAAGTAATGATTTTGTGAAGTAAAGATTTTGAATTTAGTTCTGTTGGCCTGAGTCTGGAATTCTGGTCTCTTTTAGAATTAAGTTCTGATAGAAATGCTACACGCATCTTCATCAGCTCTTCTCTTGCCCTGCTTTCATTTTCGCTTCCCTCCAGCCCATTTCTCTGTAGGAACAGAGTTTGTGGTGATTGGGAGTGGGGCTGCAGCCCAGCCTCATCCCCAATGGGCTCCAGCTGTGAGCAGCAGGTGAGCAGCACTGAAAGCAATGAGTGCCCAGGTGTGCTGAGCAATCACCAAAGGAGCAGAGGGCACACAGGTGCAGTGCATGAACCAACAGGGTATAAAAGCTTGGGCTGAAGAACAAGAAGGGCAGACAGTTGCAGCCTTCTGAAATGGGGGGGTGTTGCTCTGTATGGGTTAAAGCCTTCTGAAATGGTATGGTGATGCTCTGAATTTCACTTGCAGAAGAAATGTTAAACACTTCACTAGGGCCCATGGATTTATGTAAGTCTTGTTCATTTAGGTATTCTCTCACCTCATCCTCTTCCACCCAGGTCCTGCTTGCTCTAGCCTTTCTCCTTGGTCTCTGGGGAAAGAGTTTGGGATTCCTAAGGCTGATCTTGCAGTTAAATACAGGAGTGAATAAGGCACTCAGCGCCTCAACTTTCTCAAATTAAGGTGTCCAAGTGTTTGGCAGCTTTTCTCTGTATACTTCTGTAGCTTTCACCTAGAAGTAAGCGTGTTTCCAGGTGAAAGTCTTTATCTGGAAGATAGCCATGGTTAGAGATTCTCCTGGAAAGAGGACATAGCAAGCTGTGGTCCTGCTGGCAAACTGTTTCTTCTTGTGGAGCACCTGCTCTGCTGTGCATTTGTTTTGGGTTTGGGTGTTTTTTGGTATTAATTCCCTCCTGAAGGATTTTGCACTGTACTGAAGACTCTCAGGTGGTGACACAGCCCAGATTTGATACCTTTCTGCCTCTTTTTATTATTATTTTCCAACTTGAATCTAGCACCATTCTGACCTTTTAGAGCTAAATATAATGGAAAAGAATAAATCTGTTCAGTTACTCCCTTTTTGTTTCAACTACTAGTAAAATGAAGGCAAAATAAAGGTCAATTTTGGCAAAAGGTGCTCTAACAATGTGACACTATTATTCTACTGTGCTGTTTATTTCCTATTATACACATTTATTCTGTTCTCACCAAGTACCTATTTCTACTTAAGTCTTTCCTACAATTCTGCGTAAAATCTCCATGCTTTACAGCACTTCTATAATGTCAAATGCACAAATATTTGATTTTTCTGGGGCATTTGGCCTCTAAATCAGTCCCTGTGTTTTGTCTGTTCATACTGAGTGCAGAGTTGCTGCCTTACACCTGTGAGGGAGCCTGCTATAAATATGATCAATAGCTGTTTGCATCCTATTATTTTTATTCTAGGCACATTCCTGTGGTCAGGGTGTCAGATTCAGTGTAATGTGGTATGTTGTCTAATCAATAGTAATAATGATAAGACAGCTTTTTATCCTGATGGCAGCTTCATGGGGGGATTTGGAAACCATTTGTTATCTGAATGGTGATATGAAACCCTAACATTAATGCCAACTATGCTGTGTGTTCCCTCTGAGTTTTCAGTGCATTGTGTGTCACCTTCCATTAAGTTTTATCATGTCATGCAGCTGTACTTTGAAGTGCTTTACTTGTTCCTATGTTGAGAATTTGAGGCTGAAGGAGGTATTTCAGCTTTCCCTGCTGCCAGTGCATCACAGGAAGCATCCAACTTTCCTCAGAGTTGGGGTCTAATTGCTGCTTATTAAAAATAATGAACTATCTTACAAGTTGTACTTTTCTGCTGCGGATTTAATTAGTGTTCACCTCCCCCCTCCCCCTTCTGTCCCCCCCCTCAACTCCTTTGCTAGGCTGACAGAGCTGAGAGGAGGGAAACTGAAGCAATTTGAAACCTTGTTAGAAATTTATGAAGTGCTAAAATGTTTTATTCCCAGAGGCTGGTTTGCCAGCTGTCACTGGTAAGCCATTCGCTGCCTGTGCTAGCAGGGGGAGGCAGCAGGCCACAGCCAACACGAGCGTGTACATCGTTTGGCAGATTATACACTCTGTAATTAGCAGGAAGTAGAGTGAAACTAATTATTTTTCTCCTCAATTGGGCCAATGACATTTGAGAGGAGGACGGATGTGGTGCTGGATGGGGAAGTTGTGGAGAGGCCACAGATTCCCTCCTTTCCCCACTTCCAGCTGGGAAAGGCAAGGAAAAGCAGCTCTGCCTGGCTCACAGCCTGTGGCCAGCCAGAGAAAAGCTGTGGGTTTGCTCTGCAAACCTTTTCTGGTCTTTGGGAATGATCCCGTTTGGCTGTGGGAAAGCTGGGCATGCTTTGGTGTCTCCTGGAGTGATGCTCTGTAGGGCAGGATGAAGGTCTTGAGGGAGGAGGTGCTTTTGTGTCCTCTCACTAAACCTCCAAAGGCTCCTAAATGGCTGATTTGGCTATGGAGTGCACTGCCAGTAGGTTCAGGAAAGTCTGTTTTTGACAAAGGGATAAGCGGCCTACTAGAGTTTTTAGTTTTGATTTCCTGAGCTAAAATGAAAATCTGTCTGCTTCCATCTTACACTTTCATTTGCAAGCAATGCAGCCACCCCTTACCTGCATATATAAGCTGCAGCCTGGAAACCAGATCTTTTTTCTCTCCCCTCTAAGGCTGACCTTTAAAGTTCATTTCTATCTGTGCATTTCCAAGGGAAGACTTTCACAAGGTCAGTTCAAAGACCTTATTATTTGAGTGGAGTCACTTGAAGTACAGTGCATGGGAAGCATACTGCTAGAATATGAACCACTAGAAAATACATTAAGGGCATTTAGAAACACAAAAAAATAGCTGCTGCCTTCTGTCTTTAACACCAGGTGAGCTTCAGTGTTTTAAAAAAACAATAGCTTTAGCTTTTTCTTTTGTGTCTTTCCTATAGCCTGATAAAATTGCTGTTTTATATTTTAAGTGCTGGGCCTAGATTCTGTTCTCCACCTCTTGGGTCATTTGGTTGGTCCTTTAATTAGACCAAGAAGTGTGTGCTGGCTTTTTATTTTACCCTTAAAAAAAAAAAAAATTACCTTTTCTCTTTATTTTTCTGCCCCCCCACCATCTGTCCTGTGGTGGTCCCTTGATAATTCCACTGATCATATTCTTATATTCTTAGCAGGTCTAATGACAGTCCCTCAGTTCCCTCCCTGAACAGATCATTTCTGTGCCTAACTGCTGTTAAAGTTAGTAAAAACCTAATGTGTGTAACCTTATTATTTTCTTCCCCTCATTTGGTTTCAAAGTCTTTTCATTATGCCAAACAGGAGTGAGGAAGTTCTTTTCAGTGAAATGTTAAGACCAGGAAGAAGTGGGTGTTTATGTGTACTCAGGAAGGGAATTCAACAATACCAAGGCATTTTAGTGTCAGCTGTATATAAATTAAAGTGCATGTTCTATGTAGACAATGCACATCCTTTAAGAATGAGCTATTTGTAAAAAATAGTTGTGGTTGTTTTTTTTTTAACAATCATGTCTTTCTTAAAAGCATTAGGTATTTCTTTAAAGTTACAATGCTTTGGTGTGAAAATGGTTAGTTTAGGTTGACTCTACATTGTAAAATCACAAAGGAATCTGAGCTTGAGTCTGGAATGCATCAGATGGGCAATGCTGCATTTGACTAGGATGATGTTTACTGGGCCTTCCAAGGCCAGGAACTGCGAGTGTGCTTCAAGACTCTTGGCTTCTCCCTCTTTTCCTGCCAGCTCTTTGTGCACATCCTGACAAGCCTCGCTCATGGAGTGCTCTGCCTGGTTTTCAGCTACCAGTGTTGTGTTACCACTGCTCACAAAGGAGCCTCAAGGTTGCTCAGCAGTGTGGGCAAACCCTGTGTGCTGAGTCCAGCTTCAGGCAGGAAAATGGAGTTTTGTGTCACATCATCCCTCAGGCACCTTTAAACCCCTGAGGGTGCCCAGCCTGTGGTGCCTGGTGCTCTTTGTCACTTGGATCCTGCCAGCACAGGTGGGATGGAGAGTGGTGGCCAAGCAGGGGCTGATCTTCCTGCAGCAATGCTGCCCCTGAAATTAGGCAGTAAAGCAGTGCAGACATTGCAAAGCAGACTTAAAAACTGTTTTTGTGGTAGCAGAATGGTTCAGTAGTTGCAGATCCTTGTGCATGTCCCTGGCAGAAGGGGCAGTGCCCCCAATGGAGTTTACAGCTGCCTTAGTCCTTCCAATAAATAATAATAAATTCTTATTTTTTCTTTAGTTTTTGCCCATTTGCTTCCATTCCCCTCCTTTACACCAGCCCCAGATACTTCATGTAGACCTGACAACAGTGTTGCTTCTGAGTATTTTTTTCCTCTTAGGTGGTTTCTCTCAGACTGCTTCTTGTGAGGGAGCTTTCTGGTCTCTACTGCAGACATCTATGATGCCTGAGTAGGTTTTCATCCCTTTATGGGACTAAAACACGTATTTGCAATTGTAATAAATACTGCACTTTCTAAAAAATATTCTGTAAACATATGTTTTCTTTAATGATGAAGTCTACAGCAAACCAACTGAGATTAAGGCTGTTTCATATGTTTATCTTTTATTGTTCTTGTACTTGACATGTTAATGAATCATCTCATCATTCTAATGAAAGTTATCACACAAGGTTTTCAGAAAGCCAGAATGTAGTTACTGAATCAGCTGGTTTATTAACATTATCCCCATAAGCTCTTTTTTTTTTTTTTTTTTTTGTCATGAGTGTTAGCTGTGTTTTGCTAAATCCAAATTTAATCTACAAATAATGCCAATACTATTGTATACTGTGAAACTGTACTTAGAGTTCAACCAAACAGAGATAATGTAGAGAGCTGATTCTACTTGCACAGGCTGCCCTGGGAAATCTGGTTTATTTTCTTTCTGATCATTTTTAGTTACTGGCATGTAAGATCTGTTCTCCAAATTTCACATTTCAGATTGACACATGACATCATCTGAGCATAGGCTGCTGGGAAATACAAAATGGGACTTGCCATCCCAAAGCACTTCTAGGACTCATCTGATGTTTTGTGTATTTTTAAGAGGGAGAAACTAATTATGCTTTTAACAGTTAAAAGACTCAGCTTGGTGTAGTGCTTGTGATCTGTGTGGCATAATTTGCTTGTCTCTTCTCCCACCAGATCAACTGCATTTGTTTATTAGTGAGTGATGTGCACAGAACAAGGATCCCAAGGAATATGGAAGAAAGAAGTTATTTGCAGTCTTCTTAAGGAGAAGGAACTTAGAATTTAGGACTATTATAAATCCCCTGTTGAACCTGTTCTATCAGCTGAACAATGAAAGCATCAGGTTTCTGTATCATGGAATCACAGGATGGATAGGAAAGGACCTCAGAACTCACCCAGTGCCACCCCTGCCATGGCAGAGACACCTTCCACTGTCCCAGGCTGCTCCAAGCCCCAATGTCCAACCTGGCCTTGGGCACTGCCAGGGATCCAGGGGCAGCCACAGCTGCTCTGGGCACCCTGTGCCAGGGCCTGCCCAGCTTCCAGAGATGAATTCCTTCCCCATATCCAATCTAAACACAGTCCGAGTTTGGAGCTGTTTCCCCTTGTCCTGTCCCTCCATCCCTTGTCAAAAGTCTCTCCCTATCTTTTCCTTTGGCTTTGTTAACCCAGTGAGGTTCCCATTCTTGAGCCTGCCCAGGTGCAGGCACTGTGTCTGCACATCCATCTCACTGCTGTGCCATTGTTCTTTTAAATTAAAAAGCATCTCTGATATTTGTCTGCACCTTGTTCAGGATGGGGAGGTGCTGTGCTGGTGAGTGATGGACTAGAAAAACCTAAAAATACTTCCTTGCTACTGTGGTTCTTCTTTAGAATGTTCCCTACAGTGGCCTTTTGTTTAATTCAAACACAGAACCACTTTATTCTCCCATTTTCAGGGCTGATATTCTGGGAGTCTAAAAAGAACACCTAAGCTCATGAAAACTGATACAAAGGTCAATTTATGCCCGTCCTCCCCAACAAATCCTTGATGTAATTAAATGTGCAGTACTTGAAGCTTACCCTACTTGCTACTCTTTTTTTTTTGTTGTCTTGATTAAACATGACAACAGATCAATGAGAGAGTTAAAACAGGCCATTAAAAATAGGCACAGGCTTAAGTCAAGTATTTGGTTTCACTGTAGAATAATAAAACAACCCAGTATGTTTAGAGTGTTTTAATGGGACAAATCTACATGTGAATTATATAAGGGATGGAATGGTTTTGGTTGGATGGCATATTTTTAAAAATTTTTATTTTATAGCCAGAAACCTTAGAACAACCCAAAAAGGATTTTACCAATCAGTTTGTGGTATTAGGTTTTTCTTTTTTTTTCAGTTCATGAATGGAAATGGCTCGAGGTGATCATAATCAATAAAGCCTTTCTTTAAAATCTGAGTGAAGAAAGGAAGAAGTGGAAAGATGAAATAATATTGCTGGACAAACCCCCACAATTTCTCTGCTACATCAAGTTCTGTATTAGGAAATGCAAACAGGCCCCAGGGATACCTTGGTATCAGTCTATGCCCTGAACTCAACTGGTGCTGCTGCACAATCTGATATTTCTACAGATTACATAAGGTCCTTTATTTGATTAGTGTGTCCTTTGTGTCCTGTCCCCTTCACATCAACTTGTGGGTGAAATAGCATTTGGAAGTCAGTATTTTTTCTGTCACTGAGTACTCCTGGCCTTCTGTTTTATTTATTTTGTTCTTCTCATGTTACATTTTCAGCGATGCATTGGAATATTAGTAAGGCCACATTCGGGACTTGATCCCCTGAGAGATGTTAGATACACAAACACCTCTATCAAGAAACCTGTGCAAGACAATGATGTTTGCAAACCCACTGTCCTGATGGTGGACAGAACTGACTCCTGTAGTTATCCTTTGACCTGGTCATAAAATAAAGATATTTACAAATACATAGAGAATTTAAGAGCAGATAGGATTTTTTTCCCTTGCTTCTGCTCTCTCATGATTTGCTGATTATCAGGTTCATGGGAGCAAAGGAATCTCGTTCCTCCTTCCTCTGCCTCCGCTTTGGTCAGGTTTGTGTGTCACTGTCACATCTTTTTGAGGTTACCTCTTTACCTTAGGTATAGATTTGTGTGTGTGTGATGGGGTAGCAGCCTCCAATCCTGGCTTTCCAATCTTGATATTTAACACATAAAGCAAGATTAAAAGGATAAAGATTAGGATCTTTGCCACACACAGCAGGACCTCCTCATGTCTCACATCCAGACCACTGAAGTTTGCTTGGGTTCTGTGTTTGCAGCAGAATCACCTGCTAAAGACTCAAGGCTGATGTTTTGGCAACCATTTGGAGCCAACACAGAGTTAAAAAAAAAAAAAAAGGAGTAATATATATGAGACACTTTAATTCCTGTTCATATTCCTATTCTAGCACAAATGTCATTAAATTGTAATAGTGATTACACATAATGACTACTTGATACTTTGATTTTGCTCGAAAGATCCCTTTTATCTCATCATTATTTACACTTTAAACTCTGCTTCAGAATCTACATGGCTGTCAATTTGTATGATGCACATACTTAATTAGCTCTGATTAGGAGAAGAACTGTGTGTGGGAGAAACTATTTTGCCAAATACAGTGATTGTATTAAGCCTTAAATATTATGGTTTAATGTGACTGATGGATAAAAAAGGTGTACTTTCAGCTTGGTGGAGCTGGCTCATGAAGAGGAGAGGTGAAAGGTGGATGCTGTGGTTTGGAGCCCCCAGGGAAGGTGATTTTTTTTTTTTTTTTCTTGGTCTAGCACGGGAGATGCAGCTGGAACATTCCAAGAGGTACTAGCAACACAGGAAATAATAGAGAAATACTTGCTTGAAACAGATTGTTTCAATAAAAGGTTGAATTTTAGGACCTCTCTGCTCAGCCTTTTGCTGTAGGATCCTTTATCATCTGCCCAGCCCCAAAAACTGAGTTTAAAAAAAGGTAGTGCTGAGAAGAAGGAGGAAAAGGAAATATTTAAAGGTAGCTGGGATGTGATACAAACCAAAACAGGACAAGCAAATGAATGGTTTCAAACTTAAAGACAAACGTGGGGGTAATTGGCAAGAAATTCTCATGTAATTGGTGAGAATTTGTCTTCCAGGGCTGAAATCTTGAAGAAAAACCATGTTAAATCCTACAGTCTTGGACAAAAAAGTGAAGGTGAAAGATAGGTTACTTAGGAATTTTCTGGGTTCACTAAATAGGCATCTATGTTTGAAAATAGGCATCTGGGACAAAGCACCTCAATCCCTAAGGAACTGATGCTGGTAAATTAATTTAAAATAACTTTTTAAACGTCTGAAAATGCCATATATCAGATGTGTTCTTGCTATTTTATTTTGGGTTCTTAATGTTACAGGTTTTTGTTGTCTTAAAGGACTAAGATAGAGAATTATAAGTTATCAGGCCTTAAAGAACAAAGTTTTTAGGACACATAAATAAGTGCAATGCACTGGGGAAAGAAATCTGACAGACTTAGAAAAGGAACGTTGTGCTTGGCAGATTATTACAGTTTTTTTTCTTTGAGGGAATCGAAGCAGGTGGGCAAGGAGAATGGAGTCAGTATAACATAACTAGATCTTTAAAACAAGTTCATCAAAATGTCATATCAAGCAGTATGGAAGAAAGATGCCATGGGGTAAGAGAGGTCCTCATGTAGATTAATGATAGGCTAGGAAAGAAATAGGAAACATATAATTGATTTTCCTGCTGGAGAGAAAACCCTGTCAGGGATCTGTGCTGGTTCATGGGTTGGTTGACATAAATGAACTGAAGAAGGTTATAAATATTAAAATCTTCTGATGGAACACTATTCAAGAGACCCCAAAATGCACAGAAGTAGGGCTGCAAAGAGTTAGAAAGATCATGCAATAATGAGGAATAAAATGGCAATTGGGGAAGAAAATGAGTGCAGAGCACTGCAGACAGCAGAGGTAATTCTAGTTATTTGTGTGACACTGGGCTTAAAATTAGCTGTCACCACTAGGAAAGGATTGTGACAGACCCTCCCTAAACATTCTTTATCAGCCACTGTTGGAGCACAGGTGATGGGTACTTGGACATTTGGAATAACACCCTATTCTGCTGTTATACAAAAAAAGAGGTGATTTATTTTCTTTTGAAAAGAAACTGAACACTGAAGAATTCTTTTTCCTTTCACTAAGATTTATGTTGAATGTTGTCATCCTTCTCCTGAAAGTGATAACAAAATAAATGAGTTTGTGCAGTTACTCTCAAGGTTTGGTCTCTGTAAAGCGTTCCCAAGGAAAGCTGGAAAGGAATAAATTTGTTTAGGCTGAATTGACACCAGTGTGGTCAGAAATACCTTTCTTGGCTGCAAGAGGTGCAAGGACTTCATTTGCATTGCACTTCAGTGAAAAAGTGATATGTTACTTTTTAAAAATTATTGGAAAACACAGGAAAGGCCCAAGCTCATGGTTGTCACTGATATTTAAGTGTTCAAATTTCAATTAAGTTCCAAGAATGATGGTTTTTGCTGTTGGTCTTGGAGTCTTGTGATTGCCTTGATGTGACACAGAAATCCTGATGGGAGGAGCAAAATGGAAACCAGGATTTTCCAAGTAACAGCTCAGCAAGTTGTGTGCTTATTTTTCAGGTGAACAAAAGAGCCTTCAGGGCTAGTTAGTGTTGTATTTTGTCAAGAGTGTATAATAAGTAAATCTGTGTTATATACTCATTCTGTACCATCTTCATAATATTTTCATATTATTTCTGTTCCTCAACTGATTAACATGCTAAACGTGCCATTTCCAAACTGAATGTTATCTTGGGACCATTCAGAATGTTGAAATACTCTTGGATAACTTATTTTTACACTGGTAGTGTCTCCCCTCCATTTTAGATGCAATATTAATATTGAGCGATGTTGTTTTAATTAATTTTAGATATATTTAATTTCTACTTAAATCCTTTCCTCCTCCAGCAAACGGAAATTCCTGAGATCTTGTCTCCCATTGAGGAAAAGAAATTCCTTATGGGCTGTGTCTATTTTATAATATTATTAACATACTTTTTTCTTTGTATGCTGTGTTGTATGAATTATACAGTAAACCCAAGACAAAGAGAGTACCAGCTTGCAGTTGTTAAGGCAGTGACCATTCCATAAGTTGTCTGTATTGGTTTTGTTAAGAAACAAAATTAAATCCTGAAGACTTGTTTTGCATCTACTCTTTTTTTTAAATCCTCTTTTCCTTTCCCCTTCAAGTGATAGGCAGAGTGAAAAATCTTGCCTTTTTTGGTATTCTTTTTAATTAAGATTTCAGTAGCTACTTGACATAGCTCTAGTCTTCTATAAAAATAGCCATGAATGCCAGGGCATTTTCCTTTCCTTTAGTTTAGTGAGATGCAAACAAAAATCAGTGCATCATGGGGATCTTGGAAGCAGTTTAGGAAAAAATGTGAACAGTAACCAAATGATAATGCTGCTTCTCTTCTTCATTGTAAAATGGAATCAGTGAATGTTTTGGGTTGGAAGGGAACTAAAAGCTCATCTCATCCCACCCCCCTTCCATGGGCAGGGACACCTCCCACTGTCCCAGGCTGCTCCAAGCCCCAGTGTCCAACCTGGCCTTGGGCACTGCCAGGGATCCAGGGGCAGCCCCAGCTGCTCTGGGCACCCTGTGCCGGGGCCTGCCCACCCTGCCAGAGAAGAAATTCTTCCCAATATTTGACCTAACCCTAGACTCTTTCAGCTAAAGGCCATTTCTTGTTCCATCACTGCCTGTCCTTATATTCTGTATACACTTAAATTATGTTGTAATATTCTATTCTATCTTGTTTTGTTGTAGTATGTGAGTTACCTTCTGCCTCTGTCAGTCCTGGGTTTATTTTCACGATTAATAGAGCCAAATCACTTCTAGAGCCTGTCAGCAATTTCATAATTAAAATTGTAACTCTGTACAAACTCTGTTACACATTGTAACTCTGTAGAACAAACTTCTTTGGTTCTGGGTGTTTGTGCTGAACAGAAGCAATTCCTATGTGGGTTTTGCGAGTTTCTTCTTCTTTTCCTTTCTCTTTCCTTTTTTTTTTTTTCTTTTTTGGATGTTCATTGAGAGCCATCCCCTGAGCAAGGCAGGCAGCTGTGCCCTCTTCACTGGAGCTGGGTTTGGAGCACGGGGCAGGGCTGCCCTTGCTCTGCTGCTGTGACTCAGCCCTGGCTGACAGGACAGACAAGCTGTCAGAAGGAATTCAGTCACACCGAGGGCTTGTCCCCACAGCTGGAAAAATCCAGCAGGGATGCAAAGCAGCCTTAGTGCAACAAAATGTTTGAGACGTGCTGCGTGCTCTGCATAGGCTTCAGAACCCCCACCAGACGAGGAAATCCAAGTGCCAGGTGGATCTGTGGTCCTGGAGGGATTCCTAATCCAGGCGAGGGGTTGTTCCACGGAGCCATTTCTAGATCCCACGTGTCCTCTCCCTTCAGATTAATGTTCAGGGGTGTGTATTTTCTTACCTGTGACTCAGGAATTTCTTCCATTCCTGCATTTTCGTGTGCCCTGACCTCTTCCTCTTCTGTAGATTTGGGGAATAAGGATTTGTTCTTGCATAAATCATCTGCAGTTAACTTTGACATGAAAGAAGAAGAATCGTGGTGGAGAAGTGGGGGTCAGTAAACACTTCCAGAATGGAAATGCTCTTATACCCCAATATTATAGGAAGATTAATGCAAAAAAGGCATCACACTAATATTGAATTTTGTCCTTGATGTGCTGGTGGTGAATTTGGACTGTTAAGACTGCAGTCTCTGTTCAACATTTCCTAACTAGGAAATCCAGTAGAGTTCAGTGCTACTCATCTCTTTAGCAATTTCTGGAAGAACTCTGTTTTTCAGGACGTGCTACAGAGGTTGCTCTGCTTATTATTCCCATGATGGGCAAGTTTTGTGTATTCCTTTAGCAGGGACTACATAATGTGGTACCTAAATGGTGTCAGTGTTCCAAATACTGTGCCACCAAAGCTTTCACCTAATTCTCCCTGCATTTTCTTTCAACAGCCAGTGTATTTAGCAATCTTTGTGTGATTTCTTGAGGTAAAACCTTGTGTTTTGTATGCCCATGGCTGCCAGCACGTTTCAAATTCTCCTGCTTGTCCATGAGCTCACTGATGGTGTCTGGGTAGAAGCTGTGCAGGCTCAGCCAAACCCCAGACTTCCATTCTTACCTTTCCCTTGGGGCAATATTTTTTTCCCCTCAATGCATGCAAGAAAAACACACTTTTCCTCCAAAGTGGCTCAGTAAGGGGAAGGAGTGGGATACAACCAGGCATCATCCAGATCTCCCCCTCTGTTTTCCTTTCCTCTTCTCTCCTCTCATAGTTTTGGAGCAGAGCTTTCTGTGGTGTATGTTCAGCCCTGTTTTGGATTTACAGAAACTTTTAAGGCAGTCAAATTCAGCTGTGACAACATTTGCATCCAGGCTGTAGATGCAGGACCCTGTAGAACTTGCCATCATTAACAGTGAGAACTCCTGCAGGCTTCCTGAGGGCATCAGTAGCATCATAGAAACATGGAATGGTCTGGGTTGGAGGGGACCCTAAAGAGCATCTCACCTCCCAGAGTGCTCCAAGCCGTGTCCAGCCTGGCTTTGAACTCTTCCAGGGATCCAGGGGCAGCCACAACTTCTCTGGGCAACCTCTGCCAGGGCCTCACCATCCTCAACGTAAATTCCTGCCTAATATCTCATCTAAATCTACTTTCTTTCAGTTTGAAGTCATTTACCTGATTTATCTTTCATGAGCCGCTTTTGTAGGTACTTGGGAATAAGGCTTTGGCTTGCATGAGTGGCAGAGTCTTCATCTGGGATGTGGGAAAGGTGACAGAGAAGTCACCAGACTCAAAATGTGGCTGACTGCTCTCCTCTAAAACATACCCTCATGGAATTTTGCCCATGTGTCATCTTCTTAATCATTTTCACTGAAAATTTAGATTTATTTTGCTTTTATTTTTGTGTGGAAGAGATGATATTTTTAATTTGTCTCCTTCTTGGATAGGTCTAATAAAAACTATGTTTGGCTTTGCTATTTATATGTACAACTCTGTTGTCCCATTAGGATGTGAAGTTGGTGGCTTCTCAGAAGCATTAGGTCAACTGCAGTATTTGGAAGACAAGCCCCAGATTGAAACCTGTTAAATCTCAGCCAATAAATCATTGAAAATAATGGCTCTGCTTATGGAAGAAAGTGATGAGTTACGAGAAAAGCTATACAAATATGGATTAATTCCATTTTTCAAAAAACTGAGACACATCTGATTATTTCTTTCTCATAAAATATTTTTGAGAGAAAAATAAATCTGAGGCTCTTCTCTCATTTCTGTCCTATTGCTTTTGGTGTTCTTGCTGTGTGTTCCTTATGGTAGGATTGAGTGGAATTGGATTTTTGGGTTCAAGAAGCATAGATGCATATTTTTTTACCCATAGATTGCCAATTATCTGGGGGTTTCTGGTTGGTCTTTTTTTTAACCACAGATTATTCCTGTTTAGATGATTAAAAGCCCCCTTTACTTACATTTATTGCATTTGCCACTCTGCATTTGTGCACTCCACCAAAACCCAAACTTCTCTCCCAGCCTTCTGCTTCTTTTTATGGTTTCACCTGAGAACCTTTCCTTTTAATTGTGGAAGCCTGCTTTGATTTAATGGAAGTTTCTGTCCTCTGAGAATGATAATGTAATGCTGAGTGCTTTTTTTCCATAGTGATTATTATTTGTGGGCAAAACCAACTGCATACTTAATTATCCTCATTAGTGGTTCTGATTTTGAGACTGATTCAGAGGAGTAACACTTTGGAATAAAAGGTTGAGCACTGGCACATTGAATCAGAGTAGCAATTTGAAAAAAGCATCATTTTTTGTTGGGTATTTTGATGGACACATAGCAAATTTATATTGTTGAGCCCTAAAATATTGGCTATCCTTACACAACACACAACATGGGAAATAGTTCTGCATTTTGAGATTTTATGGTGTGGGAAGAATTGTGCTCTCCTTTGTTGTTGACTTGACTTAAAACTGTTGTGGGTGGTGGTGCTTAATTGGTGTTTTTGTAACTGTATTAGTTTATTATCTTCCTATCTTTGCTAATTTTATTTGTAATATAATGTTTGGGCAATTGATTTAATTTTGTTTTCCATGTGAAAGCTATTTTGATTTTAGCATTCTCTCATAATTCTTCTTTAGGGCTGCTTTCACTCTTCTTCATTTTATTAATTCCTTTTTTAATAAGACTTACTTTGGAGTCTGGTCAGAGCATCTTTATCCAGTGCTATTTTCCTGTTCTTGAAGTTACTTTTTTTGCTTCCACTGACACTTATTCCTCATGTGAGCTGATTTTTACCCTCCTTCCCCTCAAACAATGAGGAATATTCAATCCCCATCAATTTAGAGGAGCAAAAGAAATCCCTGTCCAGAGCCAGAATCAAAGCCAAAGCTGTAAAAGTACATTTGCTTTACCCTTGCTCTAATAAAATTTATAATATTTATCAACCTAGTGTGTTAGTCATTAGATAAAACCCCTAGAGGGAGACACGATCACAGATGGATTATTGTAATGCCTCATCACTCTGATCTTTCCACAATAGCTGCAGTAATTTCTCTAGGTCACTTTGCATAGTCTGTTACTGGATAATTGAGTAGTGATAATAACATTCTTGTTTGTAAGTGTCTAATCAGGTTTTGATTCTTTTCAAATAAGGGCTTTTTTTTTCAGTTCATCAAGGGGAGAAGTATTGGAGGAAAAAAGGCCAATTTAGCCTCCTTTTTTTTTTTTAATCTCTTTTTTTAAATCTCAGTCATGGTGATCCAGTATATTTTTTTTCAATATATAATTGAAAAAAAATTAAAAAACATCCTAAATAGTGACACAGCTCATCAGCATTGCACTCTCCCACCCACCCAGGCTCTCTCTCCCTCCCTGTGTTCTGCATTGGGTAATCAGCATATTTGTGATTGCATTTGCAATGTTTCTACTGGTTTGAAAGGCACAGCAGTGCATCCAGAAATGTTCCATTTATCAGTTCTGTGTGTGTGTGTTTATGCAAAAAAGATTGTTAGTATTCTGTATTGTTTAGATGTCAACAGGATAATTAACCTTTAGTATGATCCTGGTAATTCAGTTTCCTTAAATATAATTTGTTGTTTAGATGGCTTTAGCCATGTTCCTAGAAAAGTTGGTTTGGGTTTTTGTTTTTTTTTTTGTTTTTCTTTTTTACTGCTTTTTAGATTAATTCCACTAAATTTTCTCACAAGATATTTGTATTTACAGTGAAAAATCAATATTTTATTTTCCTCTGTTAGGGAAGATTTCAATATTTTTCTCTGACATATGAACAATGAGGCTTAAATTCTCACTTTAAAATTTTTTTCAATTGTTTTGCTATAATTGGGTCTTTTGTTCTTTCTAGTCTCTACCTTACAGCCATATATATTTAAAGACTGTGGCCACAATGATGTTTTCTTGCCTCTGATTTCAGGCCAGTGGAAAAGGAGCTGTCTGGCTGATAGTAGATCTTTCAAGAGATAGGAGATCCTGGGGAGTTCCTTGAGCCTTAGCATCCTTCTGATTTTCACCTGTCTTTTTGCCTTTTTCTCCCATTTTGCCAAATAATCTCTGTTATTTGATCTCTTCCCTGTCTTCTTTTGGGGAGGAAAAGGAACATCTGGTGTGGCTCTTGGGGATGATCCTGTGCAGGGCCAGGAGTTGGAGTTGATGATCCTTGTGTGTCCCTTCCAACTCAGGATATTCTGTGATCTTTGTCTTTTTTTTTTTTGCTCTGATTCTATTATATGTTTTTATGCACCAAAACAAAAGAAAAATCAACAAAATAAACCCCACCCTGGTTTTGAATGTTCTGAAGCCTGGAGGTGCATTTAGGAATTGCTGCTGTAAGGACAGGCAGAGGCTGTGATGTTTTTAGGCTCTTGCATGAGCCAGCCAGGCTGAACTGACAGTACAAGTGTCTATAAATGGAGACAGCAAACATCCACCCAGAAGCTCAAAATGTTGGGGCACCTGTGCTGGACTTTTCCAGTTAACTGAGATGTCCAAGCAAGTTGGGGAGTTGTCCTAATCCCTCTCTATCAGCTGGAGATGGTGGACCCAGTGAAGTGAGTGGTTTGTCCCATCAGGGCAGGGTCTCAGCTGAACCCAGGCTGTGTTTTTCCTACATTATCTGTGGAGAAGGCTCCAAAAACTGCTCTCCTACCCAAGGCATGATGCCTGAGGTCTTTTAGGAAAAGCCTTCTTCCAGAAGGCATGCAGGATATTGATATTTTATTGTTTTTCTTAAACTTTGGTTAGAGCTTGATGAGCTGATAAGAATACACAGGTTCTTAGTCCTTAAACCTCTTCAGGGAATGTGTTCAATGCTGCTTGGCATCTGTTTGCAAAAATTTTTCCAAATGTCAGCCTTTTCTGGAATGTGTTGTCCCATCATGGTAAAAAGCAGTCCCAGGTGTCTGCCATTCCAAGTGCAGCACTAGGAGCTTAGACTTTATTCAATACTGTCCTTTCTTTCCTTTTTCTTTTTGCGTCTTTCCTTTTTCTGTTTTTATTCTACTCCTTGGGTTTGTTTTTATGTTTCTTGTGTTTAGGCAGCTGTATTTAAAAGTGAGAAATTATTACTATTGAAGATGGCACCTTATACAATCCAATAAATCTGAAGGAAATACTTGATTATTGCCCAGTTCTTCAACCACAGCCTCATGGATCAGAAAAAGAGAGAGAGAGAGAACATTGAAGTCCAAAGGTGGGGCAAACCTGAAGTTCCTCTGCAACACACTTCAGGCTATTTCTAAAAACCTGCTGTAGTGCAGGAGTGCAGTCAACTGCTTAATTACATAATTTATCTTTTCTGTTTTGATTTTTATTTTGTCTAAATAATCTCAGTGGTCTCTTGGCTCCAGACTTTCACTTTGATTCATATCTTTTAATTTATCTATATAAATATTTCATGCTGGATTTGATTAATCAAATGGATGAGAACTAGTTTTTCCCTTAGTTTGAAATTGTTATTCATTTAAGACCAAACTTTCCACTTGCAAAGACATTACAGGAACAGCATTTAGTCCTTGAAAAGGGTACAGAAGGTGAATTAAATATAAGTATCAATTAATTGTTCTGAGACTTTTTTTCATATTTTTTTGCGTGCTGAATGGTCTCTCAACCAAAAGTATTTCAGTTCTTTCAAGAGCTGAAAAGAAAATTGGGGCTTCAAATGGCCAACTGCAGAACATGGGAAGGGGGCTTTGGAAGAACATGAGGCCCAAAAAGACAACTTCAAAATCACAGAAGTGTAATTTAAACTTACTAAAAGATGAAAGAGCACATGATGAAAAGGAATTATGTACAACACTGAGGCCCAGCATCGCATTCTGGCACTGAGTTGAACAGATACAAAATTTTCTTTTGTTCAGTGCAAACTCCGGAAAAATTTTCACTTTTGGCATCTTCAGGGTAAACGTTCTTGCAGGTGAAGCAACCTGAAGGGGAGACACTGTGGAGGAAGGGAAGAGGACTGATGGTTTCATGGTTTGCTTTTGGATTCCTTCTCTCATCTCTTTGTTGGTGCTGATCCCTCCTTGTCACCAGATCCCACACGGGGAGAGCCCAAGCTGGATGCAGTGCTGTCATTTAAATGTAGGAACTTCTCTCTCACACCTTAGTGACACCCCCTTCTGCCCAGTAAAAAGGAGGGTTGAGAAGCAGCAGTTTCAGCCTGGTTTGCCTTGTGAAGCCTTGAAAAATCCCTCACAGACAGGAATATCACAAGAGGTGTTGGCTAGATTCTTGTGGAAGACCTTCAAGTGCTCAGCATGCACACATGTAGGAGCTGGAGACCTGGAGGAGTGACCTGCCAGAGGAGAGAAAAGACCACCTCTGTAAAAACAAAAAATTATTCCATTCTTAGCTGTGCCAATAGCTACAGGTGTTGGAAATGCTAAACCCAGCCTAAATCTTCATAGCTGTGTGTCCATCCTGGTTACACCTGCCCAGCCTGGCTGGCAGTGCAGTCTCCTGTGCTGAGGGAGATCAGCTCACAGCCCCACTGACCAGCTTGTAAAGAATCAGTTTAGTTGAAAAAAGATCTCCCAAATGCCAACAGAAATCTTGCAGCTGGCTGATGTATTCAGCACTTTGCTAAATGCAGCAGCGTTGTGTCCCCTGAAAATCAGGAGAAATTTCCTTGGTTGTAATGCTTTGTCAGATCCCCTTATCACTTCAAGTACTTGAGAGGAAGGAATACTGATTGAATTTGCAAAAAGTTTATCCACCTCACATCTCCCTCTCTCTCCCCTCCATTTTTCCTTCCCAATACCTCTCTCCCCATTCTTGTAGGAGTGAGATCCTGGCATCTATTGAGCCTTAGACTCCAGAAGTGCTGCTTGTCCTTTGATCTGATGTTCTCCTTTAACCACTCAGCCGAGGACACAAATCTCTGCCTTCCTGCCCCAAAGTGATTGCAAGTGCAAATTGTTTGTCACCTTTTCATTCCAGCTGGGGCACCTGAGCACTGCTGAGGTGCAGCCTTCCCCTTGTTTCCCTCAAGAATTATTGGTTTGGTAATAAATAACCCTTATTCAGGAAGAATCTTTGCCTTTTCTTCCCTTACGCTGTGAAATGATGTGATCTCTGTCCAGGCTAAGTGCAGTCACTCAGCTGCAAGAGTTGTCAGTTCTGCCTTAGATATTATTTTCTCTTTTATGATTGTCCTTTTTTTTTTTTTTTCCCCATTATTCAGGTATTTCTCTTTGCTGTTTTATTTTCATAACTTTCATCAGTTTCCCTGAACACTCTCCCTTGCAACTCAGATTAAGAGTTGCTTCTGCTCTCTGAAAAATACAGTGTTTAGTTGGCTCCTATTCTATCATTAAGTAACATATAGTTAATTACACGTCATCTTTGACTTGCCTCAGTTTCAATTAGGTTTCAATAAATCACTTGTTCTGTCATTCAGCTAATCCCTTTCTTCCTATGGAATGTTGAGGAGAAATGTTTTTAATAAAAGCTTCTGAAATCCCATTTTTGTCATTGGATATCTCCAACGTAGCTTACACAGTGAATTCCACCACAAAAAGCATCTGTGCTGTCAGCATTGTGTATGAGTGTGTGTACTGCAGCACTGTGATTATTTTCCAGGGATCTTGGTGTGTTTGTGGCTGCCATTGGGATGAATGTGCAGCAGATGCTGGTTTAAAATGAAGCACTATTGTACTGGCTGATGGATGCAAAGTTTGTCAAAAGTAGTGAAAGCTTCTACAGGGGATACAAAGCAGCTGGAAAAATTCATTGCTATGTGCTGCCAGTATGAGTCTCTAGTTCAGCTGTGCTGTGTTTGATTGGGAAGTTAGATTCTATGGAAGTGTCAAACAGAGATCCCGATATTCTCTGTTTTTATGGCATTCATAATTTGGTATTTACCTCTTTGTTCTTGGCCGGGAAATCTACTGGATTTGCTTGAATATCTGCTAAGAAGCAGCACAGCATAATAAAGCTGGCAAACATGAACTGTGTTTATTACTTCTATGTGAATGTCTTGTTGGCCAATGGAAATTTAAATGCCCTGTTGATTGTTTCATTTGTATTTGTAGAGAAAAGCTTGTACAGCAGATGAACAATGCTAAATTGTTTTTTTTTTTTTTCAGTTCTCTATTATGTTACCAACAATACTGTTCTCTGCTTCAAAGTACAACTATAATTAGAAATATGATTATGTAAAAGTGGCACCATCTTATTCACTCCTTCTGAATGAGGATTCAGTTTCTTCCTGTGTTTAGTCCTGTTGTGCCTATTTTTGCTTTCCAGATGCCTGAGTTCCTCTTGGAATTGCTCCCACTAGGTGGAACTTTTCTTGCAGGGGACTTTATTCTGTGATGGCACCTGCCTCATCTAAATGCAGGAGCTCAGCTCCAGAGTTGAAATTTCTCTTTTCTGAAGCTCCAAGTGCCTTTCAACCTTCTCTGTGCCACTCATTTATTTGTCCCCTGCATGCCAGACATCTTTCCCTATTGGAAAGGCTGTCTCTGTCTCTCTCTCTCTCTTTTTTTTTCTTTTTTTT
>WEZZ01033146.1:54638-89481 GCA_013400585.1 Chloropsis cyanopogon | reverse complement strand
TCTCTCTCTTTTTTTTTTTTTTTTTTTTTTTTTTTAATTTCCAGGGATTCCCAGAGCCAGATTTGCTCTCTTTTGAGTCTCTCCTGATTGATATTTAGAATGAACACCATCCCACCTTGTATCTTTGCAAAATATCGAAAGAGGGAAGGAAAAAATAGCCAGTTTTCTGCTCCAAACTATCATAAAATCCAGTGGCAGAGTTAGACAAGAGAGTTCATGGATTAGCACTGGGATTTCAAGTTCTTTCTGCAGGATAAAAGAATCCATCTTGTGCAAATGAAGGCTTCCCTGAAATCTGTCTCATCACTGCTTGCTGGGATCTCCTCCAGTGGGGTCACCTTTTCAAAAACTGACCCCTCACCAGCCTGGCTTTAGAAAATCTTGTCAGAATCTACTGCCTTCAAGATATAGTAAAACATCCAAGTCTCTGTTTGTGTCAAGCAAAACTGGCCATTTTTTTTTAAATAAGTGAGCACTATATTCAAATACAAATCAGATTGATGGTATTAGAATATATCCTACCATTTATTGGAAAACAAAAATCATATGTTAGGCTTATCAATTCTCCAGCAGAGGTTAGGAAGGTACTTTGGAGGAAATCTTGGGGGACCTTTAAACCACCTGGAGACTTCAATCCCTCCAGTGAGAGCTGAATAGCCCAAGGCAGAAGTGGTTAATCTGGTGCTCTGACTAATACTGACTCTTTCCAGTGATAGAGAATCTTCAGTTTAAGGTTGGGAGTGGGACTCCATGGAGTCACATGGATGGCAGAACCAAGATTATCATAGGCACCTAGGTTTAGAGGTCTCTGCTAGAAAGACCTGACTAAATGACATAAAGCATTTACTAAGCTCTATCTGTATTAAGTATAGGTATGTGTTACTATTGAGTAGTTATGGATTTTTTTTCACTGTTTGCTCCGTTCTTTTTATTACTTTATAAATATTTTTTTTTTTCCATGGAAAGACTATAAAAATAAATTTAGGGATACTAACAGAAACTGCCTGTGTTCCAGACAGAAATCTAGTCTCTGGAAATTTCATAAAAGCAGATTATTGATAGATTTTTGCAGGCTGTATGAAGAGTGCTGCCTTAGCAAGTGCAGAAGTGAGCAGATTTATATTTACATCCATTTACACCGAAAGGGGTTTCTCATTTTACTTTTGGGTGCAAACCACTTAATGCGTTTAACCTGGCGGTATCTTCTTTGCAAACTAGAAACATTTCATTATTTTATTTATTTATTTTATCAGAGCTGACATTAGCACCCAGATGCTTTGATAACCTTCCCTGGGCGCTGCTTTTGACTTGGCAGCGTCGCAGAATCGCGTCGCCCGCACGCTGCTGAAATTTCTAAGGTTTTCAAGGCCTGTTCTTATCTTTTTTTTTTTTCTTTTTGTCTTGCAGTTTTCAGTGAAGAGCTACACGCCAGTCTCTATTTTGTCAATGCATCTCTGCAAGAGGTAGTGTTTGCTAGCACCACAGGGACTCTGGTCCCCTGTCCAGCAGCGGGGATCCCCCCGGTGACGCTCAGATGGTACCTAGCGACGGGCGAGGAGATCTACGATGTCCCAGGGATCCGCCACGTCCACCCCAATGGCACTCTCCAAATCTTCCCCTTCCCTCCTTCAAGCTTTAATAACTTAATCCATGATAACACTTACTATTGCACAGCTGAAAATCCTTCAGGGAAAATCAGGAGTCAGGATGTTCACATTAAGGCTGGTAAGCAGAGTCTTTTATTGGGTTTGTGTGGGATTGAGGTGGGAGGGAACTTGGGTGTTTCAAAGAAGAGCAGCAGATATCAGTCAAGGGAACTTGGCCAGAAGTGTAACCTCTAAACTCCTAACAATATTAAGTAATATCATAAATTCTTTCCTCTCCTCTCCTCCCCAGTTTGAATTATTTTGGTGCTGAAAGGTTTGTTTTACAAAGATCAGTTGAGCACAAATATAAGGAGAAACAAACTGATAATCAAATCAACAATCAAACAATGCTTGCACATTAAAGAACTGTGTGAGAAGAAGATTTCGTATATGGGCTGGAAGAGAAGAGGAATGACTGGCCTAAAATCACACCTCCCCTCCCTTGTTTGTGGTCATTTGTACTTTGTTTTGAAAGAGAAATTTGTGCCCCCTGCAATGATTCAGAAGCTGATGTTGGGTCCACAGGCAGTGCTTTCTCTTTAAGCTAAAATATGTAAATGAGCAGGATGGTTTTGCATCTGTTTTCTGTACTGACTGGGTCAGCCAGTGGGGAATTACAGAGGGATCAAAATCAGGCCTTTTGTTACAATACACAAACACGTGATTGCACAGCTTTTGAAGATTTTGGTCTATCTGCTTCAGTCAATTAAAATATTCAAACAAACAAACAAAAAATAGTCTGGGTGCTGACCCTTGGCAAATGCAAATCCTTGGAAGCTCTTTGTTTTTGGTGGAGCTATGCTTGGTTTTTCTCAGAAGAGAACAGCCTTTCCTCTGGAGATTTGTCTTCACAGGAGCTGCACAGGGAAAAAAACTATGAACAGTTAACAAGTTGATTTGCCTGAGACTTTCTTTTTAAATAATAAAATGCATTCTCTTCTTCTTAGCAGTAAGTTAACATTCAGAGATCTGATTTTTAGGCAGCTGGGAAGCAAGAATAAAAACCAGGTTTCTATGAAATTCACGTCTCATTAAAATTTTAGTCTAGAAAAGTGGGTTTTCTTGCACAAGAAGCATCCAGTAGAAGCAAGTTATCATGTTACATATATATGGGGAGTTCTACAATGGTCTGTGCTTCTTATGAAATTATTTAGTTGTTCATAAAAAACCCCTTAAAATCAAAGATTCATATGAACACATTGTAACCAACTTTGTTTGAAACTCGGTTCTGGTTTTTGAGCTTTTGGTTTTAGTGTCATGGATTTGAGGGCAAGTTGTCTGGTAGAATTATATTTAGAGACAACATAATATTTATTTTTGTCTTTTCTGGATTTGTTACTGTGTCTCCATTTTGAACATCTTTTGGGCAGTATTTTTTTCTAGGATTGCTTTCCAATCTTTACGTTTCTTAGATAAACTAATGTGGTGATACAAAGGAGGCTAAAACTTGCAGTGTTGCTAGCTAAGGCTCTGAACTGCTGCTCCTTTAGGTGCAAAACATTCATCCACAGAACTCTGAAACAAGGCTTCTACCTCTGCTTGAGACATGAACCTTGCAAATAAAATAAGGACCTTAAAAAAGGACTTGGCTGTTGTTAGTGTAGGTGCTTGGCTCAGAAGTTAACAACTCTTTTTGACAAATCACAAATGCCCCCTTTACATCTTTTATTTCCTTTTTTAACCTTTTACCCCATTCCACTCATTTCTCAATTTAACTCAATTTCTCAGTTAATCTGAGGTTTGGATAATGAGTTAAATGAGTTCCCTTCTTTCACACGAGCTGATGCTGAGTGTCAGAGCTGTGCCTGTGCCTGATAGCAGGCCAAAGCCATCAGTGAGCATCTTTTCCAAGGGCTTGTGTAACCCCCAATCACAGGAAAACACAATTTGGAGTCTTCTGTGCATGGCAGTCAAGTGTATTTTATGCTCAAATGATAAACCCTGGGTTGGCCAAATCTGAAATTAAAAACTTCATTTCTTTACACAGTGCTTGCAAGTTATTTCTGTTCATGTGAAATCTGAAAAATATTTCAGACTGCCACTAATTAACATGGTTTTGGGAGTTTTTTTTCCTAATTTCCTCCTTCCAATGCACTCCAACAGCAATTTGTTTCCTAAGAATGCAGAAGAAATCAGTAGGTAATCTGGCCATAGCACAAAGACTTCTCAAAGTCAGTTTGAGAAAGTCTGGAACTCATTTTCCTTTTCCCCCCAAGAATATGGGCAGCAGATACAAAAATTCCAGCTCACAGATAATTGTAATTGTGGTTTTGCATGTAATTTTGGATATAGTGCAACAGACATTCTCAAACTCCTCCCAAAAATTATAACCCCACACCTGCACACCCAAACCTAATCCTCTTCCATGCCAGTCCCACATGGGACTAAAGGTCTCCATTTTATCCTCAAGGTCTCCTGGGCAGTCATGGCAGTGAAGAGGTCTTTTTTTTCTTTAGCAAAGGCTGACATTCTCATATAAATTAATGACCTGGGGACTTGGGATTAAAAAAAAAATAGAAAAAGTAAAAATCAGCAATTTATTCATGGAAACTGTCAAAACTGTGATCTGGAAATAGCTGAGGAGCCTCATAAATCACAATAATGTAAGGTTTTTTAAGCAAGGAAATGAATAAACTTCTTTCCAGTTTTTGTGCCCCACATGGTTTCTGTGTCAGATTTTATTGGCAAGATCAGTTGGGCAGATTTTTGAAGTGGCCAAGTGTTCTGAAAAGCGCAAACTCACCTTCAGCAGTGAGTTGGGATATTGCTGCTGAACAGGCCTTTCCTAGGAATAATGGCTGGAGCAAGAGCACAGACACAAATCAGCCTCATGAAATGATCCATGTGCCATTCCCTGGGTGTAGGACAAGGGTGGGAGACTGCTTCACCACAGGGCAGCCAATGCTGTAAAGTCACTGCGTTAAAGATGCTTATAACATCAGTTTAACAGTCATAACAGGGCTAAGAATCCTAACCTTTGATTAGAAATCAATTATTATCTTTTTAAAAACCAGCAGTGTCTATCTTGTAATAGAAAATGGATTTTTTTTTTTCCTTTTAAAAAAGCTATTTCATTTTTAATTAAACTTACTTATTTTTGGTTAGGGCTTCTATAAGTTATACTGTTATAGCAATGTTTGGGATGGAGAACTTCAGTCTTTTTGCAGTGGTAACAATGGACCTGCAAATTTGATGCTGTTTGCATTTTGAAGACTGTGGTTACATGTCATTACTCTGCCTTTTTTTTCTTGAAATACACCTTAAGTGGGGCAGATAATTAAAAATTTCAATGCTCCTGGTGTTTAGAAACACTTTTGTAAACTCTGAAAAGAATTTACTGACTTTTCAGCTGGAATCAATGGGGCTAAATATATTTGTATAAGAGCTTGGTCTGTTTGTGGGCAGGAAATGTGGGCAAGAAATGTCCCTGTCATGTGGCAGCTCAGCATTGTTGTTCTTCCCAATAACTTTTACCCTCAGGCAGATGCAGGTCTCAGGCACATGGAAATTTCCAGTGCACTCATCCCCATCATGGTTTGGCTGTGGCGATTCCTTTTTTTGCACCTTGTGTTCCTGTGGAGAGTCTGTGCTGTGCTTGCCTGTCCTGTCTCACCCATCTACTTGCTGTAGAAGACAACATCTCTCTCTTCTCTGCTCTGCCACCTCCTCCATGAGCTCTTGCTCACAGAAATGCTCATCTCTCACTCTTCATGGAATTATTGCAGGATTTGCCTTCTTTCTATTCTCCTACCCAGTGTGAGTTCATCTCATCCCCAGCTAACTAACCCAAATGTTAAGCTTGGTATGGTGGGAATGATTTTTCCCGTTGTGCTTTTATCCTCCTTGTCCATCCAGTTGTTCTTTTTTCTCTTTTTCCATTTAATTAAATCTTTCAGACTCAAGACAAATACTATGCTGATTCTAAACATTTTTTGAATCGTGCTGGATTTAATTATAACGTGGTTTTGTTTAATACAATTGTGGCTTTGTTTCTGGTTTTTTTTGTTTTTGGTTTTTTTTTTTTTTTTTCCTATTAACTGATCTCTTTCAGGGCTGGTCAATCAAATGTAGCTCTCCTCTTACTCTCTCTTTTCTGTGTTCCTGACATATATTTATTTGTTTCTCTCTGTCACCTCCATCGATTTCCTCCTTCAGTTCTCACTTCTTCGAAATCCTAAATGACACTGACCTTCTCTTCTCCCCTCTGGATGTCTAATTCACACACAGCACCTGCATGTACCTCTGTGCTCTTTGATGGAGCAGAAAACCCTTTGTGGAGGGAAATGTGGCTGGGGAAACTGCACAAGTAACATAGAACATAACACCATTTACCCACATAAACATGCAGAATTCCTCACCAGAATTAGGTGAGGAAAGAACACAGAGTAAGAGATAGAGATCTTGAGGAAACAAAAAGATCTGGGAATGCTTTTGTGTCAATTTGCAATCAGCCTTGCACATGTGTGCCATTCACTGAGGTGAGAGCTCCCAGCCTATCCTGGGGGGCACTTTGCCAGGCTAACCCAGGCACTGGGTGAGGTGTGGGGCTGCAGTTCATTGACCAAACCCTCCTCTTGTCCCTGCAGTTTTACGGGAACCCTATACAGTCCGTGTGGAGGACCAGAAAGCCATGAGAGGCAATGTAGCAGTGTTCAAGTGCATTATCCCCTCCTCTGTGGAGGCATACATCACTGTTGTCTCATGGGAGAAAGACACAGTCTCGCTTGTCTCAGGTAGGCTCTTATGGCTTTTTTATTTTTTTTTTTTTGTCCCTAGATGGCAATGGCAGAGATGTTTCCTGTTTCTTTTTCTCCCCCCCTCAAATGCCTGATGTTTACTTTGGCTCAATTATAACTGAGTGGGATGTCATCCTCCCACTAATGTATTTCACTTCAGTGTTGCTGCATCCCTGTGACTCTGTGTGTGTGACATGAAGGCTTCAGACAGCCCTGCTTTTCCTAGCCTGCTTGAGGGGAAAATAACATGTTTTTTGTTTTATACCAGACATAAAACCAGCTTTTGGGTGCTGTGGCAGTGGGTTTGCATTTTAACTTTGATAAAGAGCTCCTGCATGCCAAAGAAATTTGAGTGCCATAAACATGTGCTGGGTTGTAATTGTTTGTAGTAGTGATGTTACTCATGGATTAGGAGAAATCCTGATTCTAAATTAGTTTGGTTATGTTTAAATGAGGTATGTAATCAATATTTATAGTTTCATAGCATTTTAATCCCAAATATCTTCACAGATAACAGTGGAGGCTTAAGCACTGCCATAAGCTGAACATATTGAAGTGAAACAATCTGTACTAAAGCAGTCATGTGCATTAATCTATTTACTGACAGAGGGAGAAAATGTGAGACTTTGTTCAGGAATTTGGGCAAGGAAAATCTAACATTTTAAGCATAAATATTGTAAGAAATTCATGAGACAACAAATAGGTAGGAGAAATATTTTCAGTATAGTACATATCTGAATTATATATAGTGCAGAGTGCAGCTGTTGTTACACATACAAATGATTTATGTGTGCAGAAATTGGAAATGTATTGTTCCAGGGCTGTGTAGAATGGAAAAAAATAGTTTGAGTTAAATGTTGCTGCCGAGTCTACTTAGGAATATGTTTGTGTTTATGATGCTGAAGCATATGGAAATGTTTCTGTACACTTCCTCAGTATATTAATAATTTTTATTTTCTGACAAATTGTGTCATTGATGGCAATACCTGTATCTCTATATGGCTCATATTATAGATTTAATTTCTCTCCATGTTCTATTGATTCCTGACATCACCTTGAAATATTTTTTTTCAAAAATTATAACTCAAAGAAATTTCTAAGCATTTGGTAGATATTTAAAAGCCATGTAATTGATGATCAGTTGTTCTGTGTTGCTAGTGCACTGTCTGAGCTTGGAAAATTCACTTCCTTATTGTGCTCTTAGATTTTGATAGTATCACAATTTCTTGTCATTGAGCAACTGCAACTGGGTGTGTTTGCACAAAGAGGTCTGTAATATCTGAATTGCTGGACTCGCCAACACAATTCAGAGTTGTATTTAGATACAAAAACAAGCTTTCCATTATTCTGTATATATTCATGCAGAATTATGCTCAAGGTTCTCTAAACTATGATTGCAACTATTTAACACAACAGTGGATGGATGTGTTTATTTTGCTTCATCTTAAATAATCTGCTACGTGGTGCATGTACATCTCTATGTGTGAGTCTTGGCTGGAGGAAAAGAACATTAATTTCTTCGTGATTAACTACCTTAATTTTTTTCCTAAGTTTATACATTCTCTGTTATAAGAAAATATACATGTTTTCTCTGGAAATATAGCTTGTGAGGACGCAATCTGAGTTGCTTCTACCTCTGTGATATCTGAGAGTGGCTCAATCCTACCTTCACCCTGGAATCAGGAGTAGGGGACACCCAGGTCTCTGTAATCTGCTCTCTAGGGAAAAAATGGCACTTCTCAAAACATCACGGCTGCCACTTACAGATAATTTATTTTTTATTAGCCTATATTGCTTTTAATCCCAATTTTGGGGTGATAAAACTGTGTATTAACATTTAACTATATGGTTCTAAATCTAACTTTTTTTTTTCCTTAATGCACCCTCTGACAATCGACAAGGCTACAATCATTAAAAATCTATTACAAACTTCAGCAAGATTCTTACTATCTCACAATCCCTCAATTCTGCAGTTGGGAATTTAAATGAAAATGAAACATAGTTCATTAGAACAGATGCTACAAAAAACCACATTTATTGTATTTTGTTAATGTGCAAGATCAGATTCTTTGCTCTTGCAACAGGAAATATTGGAAGCTATTAAGTATTGGAAAATATCAAATTCTCATTTATTTTTTCTTTTTTTTTTTTCTTCTAAATAACTGATTTATTGGTTACTCATTATCATCTTCAAAAATGAGAGCCAGCCTGAGAGGAAACCTCTACTGTGAAAGGAAAGAATATGAAGAGAGTTATAAATATATTTGAGAGTGATACTTATCATGGTTTGAAGAGGACAAGGTTTTTGTGGGGGAAAAAAGGTGGTATTTACTTGAAAAGTAGAAAAGCAAAGAGAAAAAGAAAGTGTGTGAGTGGCAAGGATAAAGTTGAGAACATTTTCTGAAGGGAGCTGACAAGAAAGATGGGGAGAGACTTTTTAGAAAGGATGGAGTGACAGAACAAAGGGGAATGGCTTCAAATTGTCAGGGAGCAGATTTAGATTGGATATTTGGGAGAAATTCTTTACTGTGAGGGTGGTGAGGGCTTGGAACAGATTTCCCAGAGCAGCTGTGGCTTCCCCTGGATCCCTGGCAGTGCCCAAGGCCAGGTTGGACACTGGGGCTGGAGCAGCCTGGGACAGTGGGAGGTGTCCCTGCCATGGCAATGTGGGTACTGGATGAGCTTTCAGATCCCCTCCAACCCAAACCATCCTGTGATTCTTTCATTTCCACTGAGGTGATACAGCCATTTCAAACAGAAGCCAGAGAAGCCTTTTGTTTCTTTTCTGAAGGACTTAAAACCCAATGCAATTCTTCCAACAACCTAGACTAAATATTTCATATACCTGTCTGTCTGTAATCCCATTCTGACTACGAGGATAGAGAGATCTGGAGATGTAAGATGTACCAGAATCTTTTATTTCAGCAATTACTGTTGAAGATGCCAGCTGTTTTATTATTTTTTTTATGGCAATGCAATATTAAAAAAAAAACAAAACAACAGCAACAAAAAAAGGGCAAAATGATTTTACTTTTATAGGGTAAAAATATACTGCCTTTTTAGAAAGAGTGTTTTAGAAGGGTGTTCCTTTATTAAAACTGTACAATGTCTTTGGTCTTGCCACAGTGTGCTATCCTGGGCATATCTGTATATTTGGTTTTCAGGGAGCACAGGGATGTCCACAGTAATCGAAGTGTGTAATAAATATAGCTGGGCAAGAGCATCTTCTGTTTCCTGGCTGCAATTTTATGTCGTGCCTCCAGGTTATTGTAAAGTAATTGGGAGTTGAAACATATTAAGACCTATTACCAGAGAATTTCCAAGGAGTATCCCAATAAATCACCCTCCATGTTCAATAAAGCGGAAGGTGCCCATGTTTGGAGGCAGAAATACCAATTTCTGTGAGGTTTCCATGTGCAGCCTGGAGAGGTTTGAAGGAGCTTGTCTGTCTGTTAGGAAATAGTTCCAGAATTGGGGTTTTGCTCCTACACTTTCTCTTCTGATGTGACAGCAAACCTGAGGCCAAAAAGCTTTTACAGGGTCTCCTCTACGGGCAAAGGTAGCAGGAAAAAAGATTTTTTAAGTGAGGCAAAACCAATTATTTGGATGAATCTATTTTGAGGAAAAGCAGAAAACACTTAATTCCAACAGTGAATAGAGAGAAATCTTTCATACTGGAAAACTCCATTTTGAATAATAATGGTGAGATGGCATATTCAGCTCTCTCCACTGGATACAGCTGCTTAACAAACAATCCAACTTTGCAGTGGTGTCTGACAAGCTCTGAAGTGTCAGCAAAATTAAGGATTGATGGTAACTCTGAGAAGTCTCCAGTAGCTTGCAAAGTGCAGGTAACTGCTGTACCAAGCTCTGCAGCTGCACCTACAGGGTCTCTTTTCCTAAAATCCTTCTTTTCTGAAGAATTTTGCATTGTCAATTGACTTGAAACAGAGTCTGAAATTCATTTGAATTATAATAGGGAGAGCAAGGCAGTGCAGTTTGCTCTTGTACCTGTAACCAAATCCTACATGTTTTCATTAATGGCACTAAGCATAAAAGCTTAAATCAGCCCAGAGTACTGTGTTCATCCTAGAATCACCCTAGAGTATCTGATGGATAGCTGCATGTGGCTTGCTCAAAGGTCAAACTTCCTTTCCCTCTTCCTGCTTTCCTTTGCAAACCATTTCCAAAGAAAGAGAATTTTGGAATCAGCTTTGTGATGACCTTGTGACCATTGAAAGCAGACTAAGCCCCACAGGACCAAAGAGCTCAGCAAAGTATGTTTTATGTAATAACAGCCACAAAAAATATAAAAAATTAAAAATAATAAAAATAATAAACCCAAGGGACAATAGGAAAGTACAGGAAAGTGCCACAGCACAGATTGTGCTTCTGCTCCTGTTGAGCAGCTCCAAGGCAGAGGGGAGTCAAGTGCTTGGCTTATTTCTTCTTCACACATTGAACTGTGAAGCTGGACTAGAAAGGAAACTGTTGATTGGGCTGTGCCCAGGTGAAAGCACAGAGCAGAACCCACTCATGTCTTAATTAGTCCCAGAGAGAGCAAAGGATGGGTGTGGTTATAGGGGAAGGAGGACAGGAAGGGATTACTGGAAGTGAGGGTCAGTGTAAGGGATCAGCAAAGAGAGAAAAGCAGAATGAAGAATGGATGTAAACAAAGACTGAAGAATTAACTTGGGTCTGTCACTGCACTCTGTATTTCTGTTAGGAATGCCTCCTATTCTGATAACTGCGAGGGATTTTGAGCTTTTCTGTGTTTCTGAACAGTGCCAAGAGCAGGATCATGAGTAGGTTCGTGCCCTGACCTTTCAGAATTCCCATTTTCCTGTCTAATGACACACCACGCAAGAATCTCTCTGATTTATACATGGACTGTGACTGCTTAAAAAAAAAAAAAAAAGTAGTAGAAAAGGGGAGAGACAGATACCAGCTGTGCACAATGGCAAATTGGAGTGTGCACTGGCAGAACAGCAGCTCTGAGGAAAGGTGGGTGGGCATGGATGGAACACGGTTCCCCGAAGGGCTGTGATTGACGTGCTGGTGACAACTGATGAGCCTTCCAGCCAGCCTCCTTCCCATCAGCCAGGAATTAGTCACACTGGACCACAGCTTGAGAAGTGTCACTGATGTCCACTGACCCACATCTGGCGTAATGAATTGCATTATTTATTTACACACAGTTCCTCAAGTCCTGTCTTTAAAAGGCTCGGGGGCTCTTGGATCCCTTTCTGCACAAAGGGCTTTTCTGAGCTGCTGTGGTTGGCAGGGAGCACTCAGTGTTTGCCAGCACTTATCACGTGGTGGCATCTGGAACACAGCACTGCACTTTTGGGCTCTGCTGGGGTTTGGAGGTTACAGCCACGGCTCAGTTTGCACAGAGATGTTTTATCAGCCACAAGGTTTGTACACAGTGCAAGAAAAAACAAACACTTTATGGAGAGTGGTCCTGTGTGAAGCCCTGTGATCAGAGTTAGATTATTGCTGGTGACCACAGGGATTAAGTCCAGCCACTTGACTGAGGCTGGGTCTAGTAGAGATGGGCAATGATGTTTCTTGCTTTGCTTTGATGTCAGTGCTTAACCCCAGATGTCAAAACCCAAGCATCCAACATATATTTAACCTTTGCTCCTGAATGCTCTACATGCAAGATTTCTTCTGGTTCCAGGTGGAGTGAGATGAAAAGTAATTTTTTTTTTTAATTATTAAATATTAGCAACATATATAAAATTTTAATAAATCTGCATGTAAACTACCTTCTACCAAAAACTTGTCAGTGAGGTTTAATTCTTCTCTTCAAAGTTGTATCAGCACTCAGAAAGTACAGCAGGCAAATCTCTCCATCTGCTGATCTTCCTTCACTCCCTGGAAGGCTGATGGGAGCAGCACTCAGGTCAGGCTGCAGGTTTGCTGTTACAGTAATGTGTTTTCTGAGCTTCCTAAAGTGCACTTGCCCATCTCTAAAGACAATATATTGCTTCCTCACCTTCTCTTTCAGCAAGGTTATTTTCCTGAGGGACCTAGGAAAAAATTATTTACTGCATTATTTAAGAAATGTCTAGTTTTCCATGTTTTTCCTGAGAACTCTGCTCTTTTAAGAGGACAGTGTCTTATAGCTGTAGAATGCGGAGATGGTAAAAAATTAGCACTTCCTGCTTGTGCAAACAATTTTCACACTTTCCTCTGTCTCCTGAACTAAAATTCTGAGTGAGGCCACGTACTTCAAACTGCTCACTGAAGGAAATTATAAGTAACAAGCAAAAGGACAAGAGAAAATGGCCTCAATACGTGCCAGGGGAGGTTTAGGTTGGATATTGGGAAAAATTTCTTCACTGGAAGGGTGGTCAGAACAGATTGCTCAGGGAAGGGGTGGAACTGCCATCCCTGGAAGTGGTAAAAACCCACATCAATGTGGTACTTAGGGAGATGGATTAATAGTTGGACTCAGTGATCTTAGAGGTCTTTTCCAACCTAAACCATTCCTTTGTTCCAGGGTTCCATTTTTGCTTCCTATTCCCTTACATTGGAGTATTTGATCAGGTGAATAATTTTAAATTTATGTCTCTGGTATGGGTAGCATTGGATGCGAGGATTTCAACAGCCCTGTGGGAGTCAGGAGCTGGGAGCCCCTTGAGGGGATGAAGATGGAAAGCATCTGATCAGATGTCAAAAAGTCACTTTTTGGTAGCACAGAGGAAAGTGAGCAATGTGGTTGTAGCACAGGAGTGGTTTCTGATCATTTAATCAGCACAGGGAAGTGAAATGCAGGTGTTAACATCCCAGAGACTGGTATTTCCCTGTAGAGGGACTTGTGGATTTTCCTCAGTGTGACTGGACATTTTGGCTGGTCTGAGGGCAGAGAACAATGGTGGCTGTTTGTGAGAGATGGAGGAGAAAAATATCTTTGAGTGGGGTGTCGTGGTGGTTAAAATCCAGAAAGTCAAAATTTGCTCTGTCTCACCATACCCAGCAATTTTAATTCTAATGGGATTCACAAATAGTAGCAGTGGATTTGACATTTCAGTAATGAAGCATGTCTAGGAGAAAAGTGTATCATAATTTTTCTTTCCCCTCTGTTGCTGCTGAGTTTTGGGCAGCCCTTCATTTCCATCAACGGGAGGGACTCTTTCCCTCTTCTCACTTTAAAACAAACCAAAATAAAAAACCCAAACCCAACAACCCCTGAATCCTCTTTCTCAATTTTTTTCCTCAACTCTTTAATTTATTTCCTCTCCACTTAAATTAAAGCATGTGAAAAACTTGATTGGATTCAGGTCCCCTTTAGAATTGCTTTTGCCTTCTTGAGAATTAGAGAGAGAGAGGATTGACAGTCTGCTTCTGGGTAAAAGCTTCAAATATTTATTTTTTTATGATTTATGCCCTTCTCTCTCTTTCCATCTCTGTATCTATCAGTGTGTATAAACATATATATATATATATACACACACATATATATGGGCACTTATCACATCTCTCCATGGGCCTGAGGCTCTGTTGGACCATGCATAACATTATCCAATCTGATGCCCAAACTGTTCTGTTTTACCACCTTGTTATTGATGTTGCCAGTCATGAAGAGGTTTCTTTCAGCATGGTTGAATTCAGTGACACAGTTAGTCTTTCACTGGAAATATCTGTGTCACATTATTTTCTCTCCAGATGTGCTTGAAATTTCTTTCATTTTCCTGGGTGAAACCCATTTTATCACCTGGCCAGCTCTTTCTAGCCCCCAAGGCTCCTGTAATATGAATTCTCTCTGGGGCTTGAAGAGCCTTCAAATAAATATGGCCTGCATTTAAATGAACTCAATGTTTACCAGCTCTTTATTAAAGGTGAAATAAAAGCAGATGGACTGCTAACCTTCCCAGGTGCTCACTCAACATTCTTCCATTTTGTTTTGCTCTTAGTTTACCATTCTTCATGCAGTTTTTTGGTTCATAGGTATTTTATTGAATACTTAAGGCAATATTTTTATCTCTTTGATTTAATTGCTTGATTTGGGGTGGGGATGTCTGATTTTATATAAAGCAAAGCTCAGAGCTGTCAGATTTGGTATCGAATTCTGTAAACAGGGACATGCTTTGATGAATCAGTGTACTGGTTTCAGGTCCACTTTTATGATTTATTTTCATTTTCACTTTTTAAAATAGTGACTGTAGCATTGTTTTCTTCCTTATAAATCTCCCCTGCTTGTGATCTTGTCACCTCCCTGAGCAGCAGTGGATAAGTAGGTGACCAACTAAGCAATGTGTGCTTGAGGTTTCTTATCAAAACCCAGCCTAACCTGAGCAAACACCAACGAGCTCTGACAGCTTTGATGTGAGGGGACAAAATTGATGCATGAGATTCATTTTAATGAGTGTGTGCTGGGAATCCTTTCTGCCTGTGGACGTGGTTTAGCTGCACTCTGAGGGGAGCAGAATGGCAAAACTGCCACCAGCTGTGATTTTCAGGTTATTTTTAATACATCCAAAGAGATATCTACAGGTGACATCTGGAAAAAAAAAAAAAACAACAAACCTAGAATATTCTATTGTTGTGTGTCGAACCAAGTAACTGATTTCAATTAAAATATCATTGTGAAGCACAGTGCTACTAAATTTATAAAGCCACAATTTTTTAGGGCTGTAGATGGTCACACAATGCTCATTTGGTTTGCCCTCCCTGTCAAGAGTCCAATTTTAATTGAGAGGCTCATTAGAAGAATGACTCATTAGAAGGAATTGGAGGTGCCTATCTGGTAGGGCTTTGTTTCATTTGCTGTGACATCAGTGTTGTACCTGGGCTGCTGATCTGTAAAGCCACATTTTAATTGCATGTGTGTTTTCCCTTTGGAGGAAGGTTATGATGGAGGCCAGGTGACCTTTTAGTCAGAATCAAGTGAATTTTTAAAGCCTGTGATCTGGTGTGTGGGCTCAAGCTGTGCAGGGGCAGATGCTCTGTCCTGCTGCAGAAAGCTGGTAGATGCAAAGGCTAAACATTTTATGTTGTGAGCAGTTGCTGTGCCAAAAATATCCAGAAAACTTAAAGCCAGTTAATTTTTTCTAAGAGTACAGAAAAAAGATTAAACTGTTTAGACATTCTCTACCACCACCGAAATTGCATTATAATTGCAATTACAGATATTTTTCACAGCAAGAAAATTTCACAGCAGATATTTTTAAGTTTTTTTTCTTTTTTTGTTGTTTAAAATAAATCCTGCATGTTCTTGCCATGCACTCNTTTTTTGGGGGTTTTTTTTGTTTTTTTTGTTTAAAATAAATCCTGCCTGTTCTTGCCATGCACTGGAGTGCTGGTGGTGTCGAATGAGTTGAAATGTTTCCTGTGGGCCATTGGAGACCAACGTGATGCCAACGCTTTCAGCTGCCAGAGGAGTGTGATCCACAGAGACCTGTCAACAAAAGCAGGTCAACAGGATTGAGCAAGGCAAAAAAAAAAAAAAAATCAATAAATCTTTGAATTAATCATGCAGCTGCCAGGGAGAATTATGGGTGCATGAAATGAAGGCTGTAGGTGTATGTCTGTGGCAACTTATTCTCTCCTACCTCGTTGTGTCCTTTTCTGTGCCTGCAGGTTTTCCTTTCCCAGCTGCCATCTGAATGGCTCTGTGTTTATTTGGGCACCTTCACGGATTACTGTTCATTTAAAAGTAACCAATTCTGTTTTACTACAGAAATTCTCCTTTCCTTCCTCTCTGTCTGCACTGTCACTTTTCTCACTGTTGTGCATGCTGAGAGTGAATTAATCCTGGGATTTCACCTCCAGGATTGCACATCTTGTGCAGTGAATTGGCATGAAAGCCACTGCTGCCTGGGTGAACAGAGGAGATAAAAATTCATGCCAGTGCTGCAGGTGAGGGGACACCTTTGTGGGCTCTTCTGCAGCAGCAGGGCTGGGGAAGGAGCCCTGGGCCAGCTCTTCCTCCCTGGGCGATGCCTCACAGGCAGATGTGGCCACTGAACACCTCTGCCCAGGGGGAGTGTCCCACACCCTGCTCCCTGAAGCTGCACAGCCACGGGATGCAGCCATGGGCAACTAAAAGAGCAGCTCCAGGGAGTCATTTGGCACTGGGACATGCTTGGGAGGGGTGTGTGGAACTGAGAATTCAGAGGTGCATCCCGTGTGTATCTCTGTGGTTTCGGCTCCGTGCTTTGGGTTCATTCTCTCCTCCTCTTCCAAAGGATTTCTCTCTCCTTGCAGGGATTGTTCTCTGCAACTTCCCCATGCAAAACTCGAGTGTTTTACTGCTGCAGCTTCTGGGCTGGCAGCAGGAGAGGATGGGGAAATGGACACCTCAGCATCTTTAAATCTTTGTTTCTGCTGCAGATGATGCAGAGGTCCCCCCTCTGTGCCCAGCTGGGCTCTCCAGCTGCAGAACTCGGTCCTGCACCGTGCCAAGGATGTCTCCTTGGCTCCCTGCCCGGGGATCAACGCTGGCTCTCTTCCAGCTGGGGTACAGCCCAGTGCTGGATGCTCACTCTCACTGCAAATTCAAATTCATTTTCCTCTTTCATCCACGGCTCTCTTTGCAAATAGACACTGATATTCACAAAATCCCCAAGAACAATTGCCCTGCTACTTGTGGAAGGTCAGGGCAGGCTCTGTTTGGGGATTACATATTCCAGCTGACATACAGCACTCTTGTTTTTCAATTGCATGCCTAGGGAATTTTTTTTTTTTTTTTCCTAAAGGTTTTTCCTTCCTTCTCCATTAAAACAGAGAATCAAATTCCTGACACACTCAGAAAATACATTGCATTCCAACTGTGGAGGTGATTTTTTAATTTTTGAATAAATAAAGAGACAAATAGATTACAGTTTTCTAGAGGAGGCAGAGATTTTATTTTTCTTACTGCTCTCCTTTTGTAAAACATCCTGCTGGTTAAATACCATTGTTTAGTAAACCCACATTTTATTCTTTAGAGAGACATAAACCATAGGAAAGTAACACCTTTTTTCTTCTGATATTTGTCTTGCAACTGATCCTCCAGGCAATACCTGAGTGATAATGATGGAAGAAATATTTCCTTCTGCTCTTTCAGACTCACATTTGTTTTGTGCCTCCAAGAGTGCAGTTTCCGTACTGAGCACTGAGAATCCTTCCATGTACTCCATTTTCCCATCCAATTTAAAATTGTTTTTCACAGAATACTGACTAAAATGTATTTGTTTAAAAACTAAAAAGTATTTCTGATATGAAAAAGGAAAAATGACAACCAACTGAAATGCTAAAAATTGCCATGTGGGTATATACAACTAGACAGTATTAAAATTCATCTCTTAAATGTGCAAAATATTTTGCAGATTTGAAAAAAAATAAAACTATATAGATATTTTCAATTAAAGAAATGCTCATTATATTCAGTGTCTTCTAAAATCAAAATATTTCTGTAAAATAAATTTTCAATATAAAATTTCACAAAAGTCTCCATAAGCACTGATATTTTTACATGTATGTGCAACATAATTGAAAATATTTTGACTTATAGTGTCTTTATCTGATATATAATTAGGAATGTACTGCAAAATAATAAAATGTGGAAGCAGCTGCAGATGTAGTATAAAGCTTAGGAAAAAAAAACTGTGGGGATAAAAGTAAACTGGAAAATAGAAAAATGCTAGCCTTGAATTGTATTTAAATGAAGAACTCTTAGGGAAGAATCCAGAGGAATAAGGGGATTGATCATCTACATAATACTTTTTGTTCTGCTTAAATGTTTTTTGAATTCCTAAGTGTGCTGGATATCATGAAATCCTTGTGCTGAAAACAAATAAGACATTAATTTTCCTGGAAAAGTTCCATTAGAGCAACAGAAGCAAAGTTGATCTGCTTTTCAAAATGCACATTTATGACCTGCTGAAAGGCAAATTCAGGGCTGGGAAGCAAAAGTGCATCCATAAATAAGAAGTGATGGGATAATGTGTGCTGTGTCACAGCAGCCATTCAGCAGTTTTACAGAAGGGTGAGGAAAAGAAAACCCCTCTAAATGTCAGCGGCCCAACAAGATCTTGTGAGATGCTCTGTGTGTTCTCAAAAGGGATTTCAGAAAAAGAAGTTATTCACTGGATTTTGGCCTTCCTTTTCTTTCATGCATCTTCTCCTTTCTTGCATGAGCTCTGTTTATTATTAGGATTTCTTTGCACCCTTATCAATGGTTATTCATGGCACATTTTAGAGCTGACTTGTTTTTCAAGTGCTAAAGAAATCCTTATCACAAACGCTGTCGAAAATCAAGGGAACCTTTATTTCTGCCTGTTTTGGCATCTCTCTTCTTTTATGAAAAGCCCAGAACCTCCTTTTGGTTAATTGGAATTATCACTCTTGTTTTATATCGAGGGAAACAGAAAAGCAAAGGAACAAGACTTCCTCAGTTTTTTCAAGTCTCCAGGCAGGATCTCCTAAAACCTTTCCCTTGGATCCATGGTTCCTATTTCTTCCCAAGTACTAAAATACGAAATAAAAGAGATTAAGTGTGAAGGAAGCATAGGAACCCTTGATAAATTGCTATGAATGTAGCAATTATATAATCAGTAATAAACCCATGAATTCAGATTTCTGTTTGTGCAGCTCTTGCTGCCTTGGACTGGAGTTCCCCGTGTGAGGAGGGGGAAGAGGAAGTTCACTGGGAGAGCTGGGATAGTTACACATTGCTTGGCATTAAAAAATATCTAAAAATAGTTAGCTCAAAGAAGACAAAATATGTTGTCTTTCTTTTGTTGCTTTCATTTAGATTTATTTTCCCACTACATCAGATACCTGATAATAAATTGTTGGAAGGAATCCACAGGAACAGAGGACCATAATTATGAATGCCCTAAATTTTCCACCTCTACCACCCCCAGACCTTCATGTTGTTTTAATTAATGAAAATTAATTGCATTTAGAATCCAAACTCTCTTCCTCCTTACTGTTTTGAAGTACATAATTCTTTTCTCTCTCTCAGGATTGATTTGCTTTGCTGCCAACTACTTTATTAGGAAAAATGTGTATGTATTTTGGCTAAAAATGCTGTCTTCCTATTGAAAAAGTTATTTTTCAGCCAAAATGAATAAAAAAACCTGCAAGGGATGCAGTAAAAGCCAGAAGTTTTTCTTTCAATATTTTCAAAATTGCAAATTTTCTTCCTTTCATTTCAAAGTAGAAGCTGTTTGAAAATTACCCATGTAATTCCCTTGGAAAAAATTATTTCTTAGGATAAAGAAGTTGTGTGGGTTTTTACTGATTACTTGGTTCTATTACTAATCCTAGCAGTTTATTTTTGTTGGTTTGGTTTTTGGTGGTTTTGTTCAGGTTTTTTTTTTGTTTATTGTGCTCCTTATTTTTTTACTTTCTTCCATGAATTCCTGTTTTGGGAGGAGGAGTTTTGAGCTAATTAACATACGGATATTAGCAAACTCTGTCACATCCAAATAGGATATTTTCTGTGGAAAGAAATTGCCAGAGCTCAGAAAAATTTTGTGTGTACCCATTTAACCACACCATTTATCCGGGATGCCCTTCTTAAATAAAATCAATGCTAATTTTGCATTTCCCTAATGGGAGCCTATTAAGCTGAGTACACAGGCATTTTTAACCTCAGACACGCTGCAGGGGCAAGTCAGCACTGGATTTAATCTGGTGTATTAATGAGGAACAGGGAAATTCTGTGTCTGGATGACTTGGTTCCTGGATTGGAAAGGTTCAAACACTTCCCCGTCTAATAATTCACCCAATATCTCTTTTACAGTTATTAGGGAGCACCATTTAATGCTTCTCCTCAGGGTTTTTTTCTTCTGGAGTTCATAGATGACCATAAAATAATAATCTGGGACGAAACTTGGCTCCAAATTATTTTTATTTGAACACCAAACAACCTATTAAGCGACTGAAGACCTTTCAGGCCAATATGGACAGGAATTTCAAAGCAGTCTGGGCTGGCTGTATGACTGAATTCCACCTGAATAGGATGGAGCAGGAAACTCAAAGAGCAGGGAAGGAAAGAGTAGTTTAGATTTATTATGATTTGGGAAGTGGCTTTTTACAAGAGAGTAATCGAGCTCAGAGTGGAACAGTGGCAAAACGTGTGGGCAGAAATGAAGTGACTTTGTGCTCCTCACACTGTTCTCAAAATCCCATTAGTTTTCTGTCCTGTCACCCTGGAAGCACTGGGGAGACACTGAGGAGAAGCAATTAGGCCAGGTCTCAGCACAGCCAGCTGCCTCTGACACAGCCCAAACGTGTCCATATGTTCCCAAAAGAAGAGGGAATGTTTCTCTCCACTTCTGAAACGCCAGGGGAGAGGTCAAGCCACGAGTGCTGCAGGCTCAGAGAAGCAGGGGATTCAAATAGAGTTGTTTTCCAGTTCAAACCTTTTCAATGGGAACTTGAATATTTAACATTTCACACTTAAAATTATAAATCCCCACTTCCTTTTTTCCCCATCTCCCAGTGTCATTCAGAATAAAAGTCTGAATTTAAATAAAATTTGTGGTAACATCACCCCCACACCCTCTAATTAAGGAAATTTAGAATTTGCATAATGCCTGCAAATGAGAAATGAGAAGTTGGGGAGGGAAAGGGGTGGGAAGAGCAAATAGCACAGGTGCTCTGCTGCCTTCAGTAACTTAAAGATGGCGGGCAAGGGTGGGATAAAATCACCATATTATCCAAATTTTCTCCCCCTTGTGTATGTGTTTTGCCTGGGAGAGCATGTGGGAAGCAATGCTGGACTGGGGCTTAGGAGAAATAATTCATTCTTTCTATGAATTGTTTCCCTTTGGTAGCCCTGTGCCGATTCAAAACTTTGTTTGTTATCTACCACTCTGTTAAACCAAGGTATTTCATCTCCCAATTCTCCCAGGGAACAGGGACAGGAGGAGAGGGAACGGCCTCAGGCTGGGCCAGGGCAGGCTCAGCTGGGACAGCAGCAGGAATTTCCCCATGGAAAGGGAGCTCAGGCCTTGGCAGGGGCTGCCCAGGGAGCTTTGGAGTGCCCAGCCCTGCAGGTGGCACCTGGAGGTGGCACTGAGTGCTCTGGGCTGGGGACAAGGTGGGCATGGGGCACAGCTGGGACTTAATCTTGGAGGGATTTTTCAACTTTATTGATTGTTTAATTCTATTCTATCATTTTAACATCCACAATCACTACCAGGCCACAGCATCTGGTGTTTCTCTCACACTCAGCTCTTTCAGGTGCCTCCACATCAGAGCAGTGGGTGAGATTTAATGGTTTTTTTTTGTTTCCCTGTCACCCTTGGACACAAGTGCAGATAGATACTCCTTGGGCATATAAAATGTTGAATTTTTAGATGTGGGCAAATGCTGTTTTGATAAATCACAAGCAACTTTCAGTGGCTCAAAGGATATTAAAATGTCACAGCTAAGCAACTCAGCATTCTCATTCTTTATTCCTGTCTTTGAGGACACACTTTGCAAACTGTGGAGGAAACAGATAATTTTCTCTAGGAATTAAGAGAGTCAGAATAGTGCTGTACTGCAATGAACAATTAATGATATTTATCTCTCACATAAGGCTTTACCCTTTTCCTCTATAAATCTTTTCTGCAGGAGCAATTTAGTGAGTGGTATCTCCATTTTGCACATACAGAAGCTGAGACACTGCATGAGCACAGGGGAAATATCAAATCTGCTTCAAAGCTTTACTAGATTTAAAATTATGTGGGTATTGGGGAGGCCCCACTGTGCAAACTTTAGGCCATGCTTTCAAAATGTTTCTCTCACTAAGTTTGTAATTTATGTTTGATCTGTAGAGCTTTCTTAATTTTGGCTGTTTTGGGATTTTACTTAGAATACTTTAAGACATTAAAAAGTAAAAAAAAAATCACTTATTTTATCTTCATAAGCATTTGGACCCACCTATGAGCTCTATAATATTTATCCATCTACCTAAGCATTGCAACATGCAATACAAGCAAAACAAGGAATTATGAAAATGAAACTTAACTGAGGGGAGAGGAGGAAGTGGGCAAATTAAGAAATCACAGACTTGTATTAATTTTTGATGTCTTCTTATTTGACTTGAAAAATGTCAAATCTAAGTCTACATAGACTTTTTTTTACAGATTTTTCTGTAGAAAAATCCTCAGCTCTTTGAGACCAAGGGAAGCTGCTAGGTTTTATTAGCACTGAAGATGAATATTTTTGTTATTCTGAAGATGAATAACACCTTGTTTCTGATAGCTCTGGCTGCAGCCTAAAACCTGTTTTAGGGATCATTAGTCTGACAGAGCCAAGCTTGAGGCAATGTAAGATATTTAAAACTTGACTTTTGGCAGGAAACTCCTCCTTACAGACATTCATTATTTTATTTTTTTTGTAATTACTCATAGTACCTGAAAAAAGCAAGAGAGATATTACTTCAGAAGACATAAAAGAGTGATTTGCAGTCTAACAAATGTCTCTGTATGTGATTTATTTCTTTTAATCAACACTGACCTTTTGAATTGATCATCTGTGATTTACAGGAGGACCTGTGTAAGACCAGACACCCACAACTGAAGAGACTGAAATAACTTGCATTTCTGAAACCAAACAATTTACAATAATAATTGAAAGATCTGCAGCAGAAACAGAAACTTTTTGCAATTTGAAAAACATTCAATATTGATGGCTTTTTCTTTGTTTTTATCAATTGTGGTAAATGTTTCTTGACATTGTGGGTGACATAAATAGTGACATGCAGTTCAGTTGAATTATTAAGCTATAGATGCAAATACTTTTGGAAGAGCCTTAGCCTGTAAATAAAGACAATAAATCAGATTTTTCAATCAGCCTTCCACCCGTTAAACATCCTATATAAAGCTACCCTGGCTACAGGTTGAAGGTCTAGCAGTGCACAGATTAGAAAATGAAATTTTTTTTTGCTACAGCTGTTTGGCACTGGCCCTCAAATTCAAAGTGGATGACAGAGCTGCTCAGTTTGGGGCACTTTTTATGTTTACCTGCCTGTCTGAGGAAAAGCAGCATGTCCCTTATGTGCAGGATAAGGAGCCTTTGGGGGATACTTGGTAACTGAGGTAAAAATGTGTGTGCCCCTGTAGACAAGAGCAAGTCTCTTCCTCAGAAATTCCTGTGACAAGAGATGAAGCTAATTCCTCTGAAGTGAGATTCTGAAGCCTGTCTTGTGCTTCTCAACTGGAAAGCGCTTAGATCAGAAAATGATCCTGAACAAAATTGCCTGGTTGAGTTGGATTTTAGTCTTTGCATACCTTCTTCTAAGTTGGTTGTCTGATGTTCCTCAAAACAAGGGTTCTGTTCTCTGAGGGAAGAATATTGTTTCCTTTCAAAGAGTACAGATTTAGAACAGAAAAAAGAGAAAGACACATTCTGCAGACGGCCTCAACTTAGTGGAAGTTTTATTAGTTTTATTCCCCAAGTAGCACTGCCAGTTCCTGCTCATGGGAAGTCACAACTGGGACTGTGTTTGTTCATGTAGTTATAGAATGACTTGGGTTTGGAAGGGACCTCAAAACTCATCCAGTGCCACCCCTGCCATGGCAGGGACACCTCCCACTGTCCCAGGCTGCTCCAAGCCCCAATGTCCAACCTGGCCTTGGGCACTGCCAGGGATCCAGGGGCAGCCCCAGCTGCTCTGGGCACCCTGTGCCAGGGCCTCATAAACCTCACAGTAATTAGTTTTTTCTAATATTCAATCTAACCCTACTGTCTGTCAGTGTGAAGCCATTCCCTGTGTGCTGTCCCTGCAGCCCTTGGGAATTGTCTCTCTTCATGGTTCCTGANTGGATGGTGTGTGATGAGTTTTCACATGTTTATAAGTTTTGTTCCATTTCCATATTGGGGTTAATTGTCCAATTACAGCTCCAGGTTTTGCAGTCCCACCCTCCCAGTCTGCTCTCCTCAATTCTCTGTTGTTTGCACTTTTTGGGCCTGAAGCTGCAACAGTGTCTTTGGTTCTGGGGCTGGAGAGGATTGTTTTACCTGCCTAAACAGTGAAGAGAACTTGCTAACACTTGCATTATGTGAGGTTCAGAGTTCCATACTAACGCAGCACAGAATCTGGAAAAGATGAAATGTAAAACTTATGGCATCACCCACACTGAGGGATCAGCCCAGGATGCAGTTGGTTCATCTGTAGGTTTTGTGTTATCATCACTTGGCAAAGCTTGAAGAGAAACTCTGCGGATGTCAATTAAGGAACATGACATTTTTTATCTATAGTGTTCTTCATCTAACAGATTTACTTGTCTTGATTTCACACCTAATTGCTGAAAATATTGTGACTAGACAGGAATAAAAAAGCAGTATAATATAATACCTGTTGACAGAACTGATTAAGACTGAAAACCAGAGGAAAGCAAGTACCCTATTATGTGCCAGAGGTCACTGAAAAAGTGTATTAAAGGCTGCTGATGTAAAGCAGCTCGATATTCTGTTATCTATGGATGATTTTAAAAGCAAGTTGTTCTGTAATGGAATTCCCTTTTCACTGGACTGTCACCACTGACTGCTCTATTATGTATTCAATTACTATATCTTTATAGCAAAGTACTCATTCTATAGAATGATAGCGAAAATAAAAAATTGAAATTATGAAAGTTTGAGGAAATGTAGCTGTTACCCAATATGCCATCTGATGTTCTCTTTGTGCACCGAGGCAGTTATTGTAGAGTTCCTATTTTATGCAAAGGCAGAGCCCTTTTATTTTGCCTCATTGATGGATAATTTCTGTTCTAGAAGGAAAGGATACACTCGACCTCTGTAATCATTTTGTGTTGGAGAAAAACGGAATCATCCAGATTTGGATCTCTACTACCACTTCCTCTTTCACAAATGTGTGGATTCCTCCCTTTTCTTACAGTGTGCTGCATTTTAGTTGTTTGTGCATGACCAGACTTTGTTAATATCTAATATATAACCTTGTTGACAGTCCCTGTATACCTCTTTTCTTACTGGAAATGCCAGACGTTTCTTCCTGTGTAAAAGTCATGGTACTTATTTTTGTTTTGCTCAATTTCATCTAAAAAAGAGATATCACAAAACCTCCTTGGGTGCTTAACATTTGTGTCAAAGCCATGGTTATTAATCAGAGTGAAAATGAAGAGAGTGTCCTCATCTCAGAAAGCTTCTCAATAGTTTTATGGAAAATAATTCCAGCGGTGTTTTCTTCCCGTGGCAAGTGTGGGGATGTGTTTTATTATTCACCTCAGTATTCTGATGAGACAAGCCAGTCTCCAGCAAATGAGAGGATTGCCTAAGGCAGAGCCTGCCAGCGGGGCCTGAATGTCCTTGGCCACACTCTGTGCTTTCCCAAGGCACAGGGGGGCTTTGGGAGGATTCAGTGACAGTCTGCATCCCACCACCCCACCTGGCACCAGGGATCTGAAGTGCCAGCTGCTGCTTTGTACCCTGGGAGGCAGCAGCAACCACCTCAGGTGCTGCTGGGCTGCTCTGGATCAGGACCTTACCAGAAATTCCTCCTGGCTCCACCAAGGTCCTGGCTGTGCTGTCCCCTGCTGTTCCTTCGGGATTTCTCCTGAATATCCTTGTCCTACCCCTAAGGAGCAAACACAGGACGCTGCTGCATCTCTCAGCTCAGCAACTGCCTGCCTTTGGGGAGGGAGCTGTCGAATCCCTCCCTGCTGAGCAGACCTTGAGAATAATTACCCCACTGGAGATGGAGTGCCCTGGGACTGTGACCTGTGGGAGTGTGACCTCTGTGTGGGTGTGAGGTAAAGACAAGGCAGAGTGCTCCTATTAATTGCTCCTGCTCCTCCTTGCTGCAAAAACTCTGCTTGGAGAGATGCTCCAGCGGCAGGTGACTGCACTGGAATATGAATGGGGAATGTAGAATCTTTATGTTGCCCTTTGTAAATGGATTATTGCCTTCTGGCTGTGGTTTACTGTCACTGGCGTGTTCTGCTTGTAAGCAGAAGGGTTTGCCTTCCAAGCAATTGTCTAAAAATGGAAAATCTCTCATCTGGATTTAAAAAGGGAGGATGTTGGCTGGTTTTGTGCAGGCAGAACACATATATAGGTAGATGGTGGCTTTGTGTGATATGGTTATCTTTGGGTTTTGCTTTTAAACAAAGCAAGCAAAATTTGGAGCATATTTCAGCGTGGAGGTCAGAGAAATGTGTGCCTTGTCTAATGATAAGCAGAGGACATCTGGTTATACCATCCATCAGTCTATTGCCTAGAGCAAGAGATATCCAAGTTTGACATGTCTGTTTTGGGAGGGGGAGGGAGGAGCAGAGAGATAACAGACTGTTTTATTAAAATGCAGCAGCTGAAGTTGTTGGTTTCCTTTGTTTTGGTTTCTTAGGCTTTGGCTTTTGTTTGTTGTTCCCCCCCCACGCCCCAAAATCACTTTTAATTATATTTACTGTATTCACTCTTTGTGGTTGCTACCCAAAAGCCTGATCACCTAATACTACCCAAAGGATGAACATATTAATCACTCAAAATATTGAAATAATTTGAACATTAGGAAAGTTGAAACACTATTTTAAAAATTTGTTTTGGCTTTAAGCTACAGAGGATTCTAAAAGAGAGACGTTCCTGCTCAGTAATATAAAAAAAAAATCCTAAAAGGTAAAACCCCTTTATTTACACTCAAATATACTGACAGTGCTCTTCTGGATTTGAAAATGGGTCAGAATGTCAGTCCAGCTTGCTTATGATTTTAAGTTGCTACTATTTTGTTGATTTCACAACCAAAAAACTTTTGTTGATTGTGGATTCACAATATTCATGTTGAGTTGCTAATCCTAATGAAAATAAGAATAACTGGGAATTAAAAAATGGTTCATAGTTCTTAAACAGTATAGTGCATTACTAAATATGTTATTTTTTAGCTTTCTGATATTTTCCATGTAATCTGTTCATACAGATTTCTAATTCTCTTAAAAAAGAAAAAGAGCACAGAACAGTCTTTTCTTTCTGTCTTTCATTTTTCTTAATTTTTCTTTTCTTTCACAGAATATTCAGGAAAGTGCTACATTGTGACACTTCTTTCAGATTTTGCCACTTGCATCCCTTTTAAAGTGATCTTTTGACACCAAGAAAATTGCTTCTTGCCTGGATTTTGTTTTCTCTTCAAAAGGAGAATTCCTTTAGAATGGGCCTTTTGTTTTCACATCTAAATATCTTTGAATGTTCTAAATCTCCTTGAATGCTCCTGATTTATTTTATGGAGTTGCAGCCTGCTTTGTGTACCTTGTTTGAAAGCAAACTTTGAGGAAACTTAGGCCAGGTTGGACACTGGGGCTTGGAGCAAGCTGGAACAGTGGAAGGTTCCCTGCCCATGGCAGGGGGTAGAACTGGATGATCTTCAAGGTCCCTCCCAACCCAAACCATTCCATGATTTAAAATCTGCTGTGTTCATTTCTGTGGAAAGTTTTGTCAGAAATGGATTCATTTTAAGCAGGATTTTATTATAAAATTATTAATACTGAATTTTAGCTGCAAAAGCACTTCTGAATCTAAGTGAAAACTTTCCTCTGAAGTTAAAACCTTCAGCACCAAAACATCTCCAGTTCAAGAGAGAAGCAGTTTTGAAAATCTTGTTGTTTAAAGATAACTCATTTTTTTTACAGACAAAATTTGTTTTCTGTCTGTGTCTTAGTACTAAAGGGCAAATATAAGTTTTTACTTAGCGTTTAGTAGAATTTAATAGAACTGGTTCTGGCAATGACTGATTTGGTTGTTTAGTAGCCGGTAAAACACATCTCTGACTGGGCTTTTATAGCAGCTGCATGAATAATCAAATTTCTGTTCAGTTTGGTTACAAAGCCAAATAAACATGAATTTCTTCTTTTTTTAACAATATGAATCAAAACTTGCTTTGTCCAATTTTCCCCTGGTTGGGGCATAGAAAAGCTAGAACTATTCCTGTGAGTCTCACAGCACATTTATCACTCTGAAGGAAAACCTTTGTTTGCACTATCAGCATAAATTCAGCTAAAGCAATAAAGTACCAAGGATTAGATTTGAACACAACTGATTGATTTTGGTATCTAACACTGAATGTCTTCCTGGATTTTATGCTCTTCAGAGCTGTGCTTCTTTTGCCTCAGACCCATTTGGAAACCTAATGCTCTTTTGAACCCTACATCTAATCAGGTTTCTCTGGCTCCTTAGTCTGGCTGCCTTTTTCGTTTTTTTCCCCCCAATTTTTATAGAACTGATGGGACCATTCATACTTTTCCATTTGTATTGCAGTGAGCACCTTGTCCTGTGGGAGCAGTTTTATAATTGTAAATATTATGGTCTCCTATTTTGCAGACGTAAAAATTAAAATATGCTAGGACCAGAGCTGGTCTGTTTTGTGTCTATTCACCACTTGCTACTGAGACAGGGATTTATAAAATCCCCCCAAAAGATAAGTAACTTCATTTCTGGCCTTTCAAAGCTTAATCACTGCAGTTTAAATGCAAATGTTATTATTTCTTCTATATTTAAATGAAAATTAGCATTTCAATAATAGGTGCTGCTTGGGAAGCTGGAGTTTTCTTTCTTTTTTTTTTTTTTTTTCCCAGTGTCTAAAGTTACAGAACTAAAATACTGTAGAAAACAAATGTTGAAAGCATCCAAAAGCATTAATGCTCTGTGTAGGTAATGAAGTCATAGGCTTTGTGATTCATATCTTGTGAAAGAAGAATGATTTTCATAAAATGAAGCGTTTTAAAATACATGTTCCCATTTTTCCCCCGTTCAGGTTTAAGCTGCTGGAAGTACAGCTTTGGCATTTCTCAGGATGTTAATAAAGTGTTAAAACTGGACACTGAATTAAATAGAATATAGGAGTGTGTGGAGTTGTTGGTAGGTGTTTTGGAGGACTTTTAAAAACATACAAAGCATGTGTGAAGATAAAACCCCTCCAGATGGCAAAAGAAAAAGTAGAAAACATGAAGAAAATCTTGCTGGAGTTACTGCCAGTCCCTTCTGAAATAAAAGGATTTATGACTGGTTCTTGCAAGCCATCTCTCTGCTGTGTAGGCATCAGTTGGAATTTTTTTCTTCATTCAAAGGTGTGGTCTGGTGTGCAATTCTTTTCTGATATTGCCTTATCTATAATAATGTAGGGAATAATTCGTTAGTTACATTCTAAATGAGGAGGTTTGAACCAAATTCATAAGAAAAGTAGCTCTGAATACTTCTCAGTTTTTGTACAGACAATCACTTTTCATGTTAATTGGCCTGGAGGATTTTCTTGAGAAGGTAAAGAAGAGCATCTTTCAAAACAAGCAAGGTGGAAATACTCCCTTAGGGGAACAAGAAATTCAGCTTGTTAACCACAGGCTAATGAAATACAGATTTAAATCTCCCAGTACCTGTCTTTTTCTAGGACCAGAAGTGCCTCAAAGAGATTATGTAGATATTTACTACTTAAAATCATTTTCTGCCTAGAGATGGATGGATTATAGAGTTAGGATGGGAAGCAACATTTATACTGGTTACTGTGGAGAAATTGAAATTAAACCTTTTGGACTATGGCCACCTGCCAAGTGGTTTTCCTTGAAGTCACTCATATAGTGACCATATTTTTCTGTCCCGCCTGAAAAAAAATGGAAATGACAGCATCTCAAGCAATGGCAAAAACTGATAAATCACCAGAAATTACACAATATACCCTGTTCAACCGCTGTTTCAAAATGTTTGGCTTGCAAAAAGCCTGTCCCTATTTGCTACTGCTCCTGGCAAAGAAATTTGTGTTCTTTGTCCCCCAATGTTTTGCAATCCCTCTGTTGTGTGATTTATTTGGTGTTTTTTTGTCATAGCCATGTAACAAGAAATGCAGCTGGTGTAGACCTTTTATACAATATTTTAAACTCCCTACATTCCCAAAGGAATGTTAATTCTTTCCTTGGCTGCTGCTCTAGTTCTTCCATGTTGTAGGATCTGTTGATCTGTCTTTTTTGATTTTTGCTTACATTTGTGCCTCTGCACATCTTGTAGAGGCATCTCCTGGGAAACATCTTCTCTTTGTTCATGTTTTAGTCTTGAAATCAGTACTTGAACGTGGCTGTATTTTACAGATTGGTTATTTTGCTATAATTAAGCCTCATGAATATGAAGATTCATGTAGTATTCCCATGGTGTCCAAGGGAGTTAGGTTTAGCAGCACAATTTCATTTCATCTCTCAGTAACCCATCATCATGTCACTTTTGCTATACTGAAACATCACATTGGTTCTCAGGAAATACAGAGGATGTACTTGCCAATTTTTGGGTTTATTTTTAAGCCTAAGTAGAGGGACTCCAATAATTCTTCTCTGCAGCACTGAGACAAAACTTTGCTGGGGGAGAGAGAGGGGGGAAATAAGGTCAATGAAAACCTTAAAATAATTTTATTTGAAAATTTATCATAATATTGACATTTAATAAAACCTCTAATAGTTGATAGTGTTGTTTACTTAACAACAAAGTCGTGAGTAAGACATTTTGATACTCGATGTTATTTTTAAGACCATCCTTGGTTTTCTGTGTGTTTGTTTTGGGGAAAGGCCCTATAGGTCCCTGCCTTTGGACTTGTTCCCACCTTGTTCTCTTTTTGCCCTATTTGTTTTGTGTTTTTTTTCTTTTTCTAAATATAATTTTTTTAAAGATTAAAAGACTTTCTGGGCAGGTACCACCTTTCATCTAATGAATTCACAGTGTGCAGTACAAAGGACACCAATCTCAGCTTGCTTTTAGGTGTCTCACATATCCTGATAACAACAGAAGTTCAAAAGTATGCTTTTAAAAGTATTTCAATGTTTTCTAAATGCTGGACTGGTTTTTAGTTTACTGATTGCAGCAGAAGAATGAATATAAATAAATCTAAGCAGACTGGACCAAGTGCTGAAGGTGGAAGGAAGACATCTGAGTCCCAACAGAAGTGTTGCTGGACCCTTGTTGGTGATAAATCATAATGAAAATTTTATCTTTTCCTCTGTCATTTTGCCTCTATAATTGTTTCCTTTGCAATTTACTCTCCTCATTATGTATTAGTGATTATGAGAAGCTCTGACTTGAAAGTTAAAGCTTTGGTTCTTTGGAAAATTAACCTCACTCTATAGGTGGCTGAAACCTGGACCATGTGTTAAGATTTTATATTTAAGCCTTTATAAAGCAAATTACTTCTTTGAACAAAGGCTGGTTTTCATTGTTTTACTGAGAATGGAATTCCTTGATTCAGGTCCTGGGACATTCTGCTCTTCCAGACAGATGTAGTGACTTCAAAATTTTATCTTCAGCAAGTGATTTTAACCATCTAAAGATAACTAGATTAAAAATAGGCATTTTTTTTTAAATTATTTTTTTTCCTTTCAATAATATTTCTGACTCAAACCCTGCTATAATTAGTTAATAGATAATTATATATAGTTCTGCATAACTTGCTGATCACTTTCATGAGTTTCATCTCGTTTATATTCAGGATATAATTCTAGCTTTCAGCAAAGTGCAATTGCAGTGTATGATAGGGAGGTCTCGTGCTAATCAGATTTACTCATTCCCTCAAAATATAGTACAGAACATTAATTTCATGCTACTTCAAAATGTATTAGCCAAGTGGCAATCCCATTCTGAATCACAGAAAGGCTGATCTGGGAATAAAAAAGACCCTCAAAAGCAAAGAAACCCATCCCCTCAAAAAAACCCTAAAACCTCAAAAGATGCCAACATAATTTTCAGTTTTATGGAAAATAGGCCTTGTCTGAAAATTTGATCTTGATTTTTTTTTCCTTTATTTTATGAAGAGTCAGAAAATATGTTAGAGAAGGAGTACTGTGATAATGGACTGTAACATTAAGTAATTGACTTACTATCATGAAAGTAATTAAAAACATTTATCAGGATACAAAAACTACACAGAACTTTATTAAACAGACTGCAACAACAACCCCCAGGTCACAGGGGGTACCTCAAAAATGATGTGTTCTGGGGGTCTGCTCTTGGCTTAGTCAATATTTTTTTCTACCATCCAGAAGAAAACATGAAATGATCCTTGTCAAATTGTTCAAGGGGCTGAATGTCAGGCAGGGAAGAAATCTTGCCCTGAGAGGGTGGCACTTGTTCACACAGGACAGGCTGGGCACAAGAATTACCCTACAAAAAAGGGAATTAGAAGCTCCTAAACAGAAATATTAGCTCAAAAGTAGATTTGTATCACAACAGCCTCTCCTCTTTAGGAAAAACCTTAAGGGTCGAGCAGAGAGGCCAGAGCTCAGGTGTCCATTTCCTGCTCCATGTCCTAGGATAGCCCAGTGACCAGAAGGGAGGGAGGATTTGCCATTTGGATGTCCCACCTTGAAGGGGAAGGGAGCAGCCAGGGGTTGTAAATGCTCTTGGTTGAAAGGAACAACAAAAGTCAGAGGGTCTGCAAAAGAAACAGAGTTTTATGACTGAATTACACACTTGGCATGGAAATTGGTGTGTTGGTCCCTGATCTGGTATAAGCACATGGGTTTAGGTAAAGGGAAAAGAGAGAAAATATGAGTTATAGAGCAGGAGAGAGAAAGAAAGGGAGAAAAAGAGGTCACCAGTGTTAATCCAGTGTCCAGATTTGGGTAAAGGGAAAAGCAAGAGGAAAACATGAATTATTAAATTATAAAATATGAATTATAGAGAGAAAGAAAAGGCTCACCAGTGTTGATCCAGTGTCCAGGGTCTTGGGATGCACATGTTCCCAGGCTTTGTGGCATTTGACAGATAAATTGTCCCTGCCTTGGGGATAAGAGTTCTTGCTTTCCATGCAGATTAGTTCTCATGCACAGTCCATTCTTCCAGACCTTTCTAGAAATGGGTTGAAGCCCCTTGGGGGTCTTTGGTGGTCTTGACCCCTCCCAAAATCCATGCCCACTTCTCAACCTGCTCCTGCACTGTGCTGTGTGGTGCTGATCTCCAGGAGCCAAAACAAGGATGTTTGTCCCAGAAAAGTGCTGCCCAAGCTCTGAATGGCTCCTTCTCCAGCCACATCCTGTTCTTTCCCACAGTGTTCTCACCCACAATCCTGCCAGGAACCGTGGATGGAATGGGGTCTCCCTTGGAATGTGCTCTGGGATCGTGGGGGTGCAGCCTGCCCTGCACTGGTGTTGAACTGCCATGGGATTAAGTGAATATTAAATAGAATTAAGGAGATGATAAAATTTTGCTTTTAGATTTGGTAAGACATTCAGCTGAATCCTATATTCAGCATGAGGAAGTGCTGGAGCGAGTCTGGGAAATGGTCTGGGTTCTGGAAAAACTATCCCAAAATGAAGACTGTAGGAGTTTACTCTCCAGCTTCTTACTGAACATCTGGGCAGAAATTATTTACTCCCAGCTGACGTGGCTGGAAAGACTGTGGTGATACAACTGGAGCTCATTACCACGACAGGAGGAATAAATGCAAGGTTTTAGCAATGAAAACTATCCTTTAACAATTAGTGTTTACCTCACGGTGCAGTGACTTGCAGAAGGATGTGCTGCAGCACAGCCAGAAATGATCAGCTTTGATCACTGGGGGAGGTTATGAGCTGTGATGGCACAGATGATTATTCCTCTTCTTCAGAGCTGCATCTCTTTAAAAGCAATTCAAAAAGAATCCCGGAGTTGTGTGCGCTGTCCAGGGTACTGACACGAGAGGCTTCTTCTGTCACCAAAATAAGGAAATGCTCTTCAAGAACTTTAAATATATCTGCTTAATATAGGAAAACTACATTGAAAACGGAATTAATGATAGCTGTCACCCCCTCCCACAGATTAACACACTTGCTCCTGGGAATGTTTTGTTCACTGTGGGATATCCCCACTCTTCCCAATCCCCTTTCAACCTTTCTCTATGGGTTGAAGTATTTACTTCTGTGTAACCATCTGTCTATTCATTGGGCTGGTGTGGAAAAATTTTGCATAATAAAAATAGTTCTTTTTGTGATGCGCATCAGTGTTCTGGAGAGGTGGGGCTGAGATGACTCCCCTCATTCTGCTTCTCTGATGGTAAATTCTAAACCGGATTTCAGAACTGCTGCCTGCTTCTGAAATACCCTTTTCAGACAGAGATTCCTGTATGCAAGCTAGAATTCAGGATTAACTCTGCAGAGTGTTACAGTATTCACATGTTGTCCCATCCTGCAGCTAATTTGCCCTGCCTTTGGAAAGTAATAATTTTGTTCTTTGCAGAGATGTTTGTAAAAAACCATTCTATTGCTGAGTTGTGACCAAACATGTTCCACACTGCCCATATTTGCCTTTTCACTTTGTTATTTCTCTTTGGCTTGGGAAATCACAACATCTGAGAGCCCAGAGAAGGTCATGCTCCGTACATGTGTCAGGCTTGACTGTAATTCCGTGCTTCATTCTTGACTTTTCTTTACCCTGAGGACAGGCAGGCAGAAAGACCATATTTAATATCACAGTTAACTGTCCTAAAGCAATCGTGAGAAGAGAAGAGAAGAGAAGAGAAGAGAAGAGAAGAGAAGAGAAGAGAAGAGAAGAGAAGAGAAGAGAAGAGAAGAGAAGAAAAGA
>WEZZ01033146.1:26513-54541 GCA_013400585.1 Chloropsis cyanopogon | reverse complement strand
AGAAAAGAAGAGAAGAGAAGAGAAGAGAAGAGAAGAGAAGAGAAGAGAAGAGAAGAGATACAGGCAATTGTTGGTGGCCATATTGCAAAACTAAACTGCCCTGCTCTCTGAAAAGTGTGCAGAGGGAGCTGCAGGGATTGCTCAGGCCATCTTTTTGCACTGAAGTACATAATAATGCAATTTAGTTCAATCTTGCCAGCTTGAGAAGGGAATAAAGAAATCACGCATTGTTTGACAGTCCAGGGACTGATGGAACAAGTGACAATCAGTTTTTGCTCAATGTGCATCGGGGAGTGCCCAGAAACTTTTGGAAAATAAAAATGCAGATATATCAGTGGATTGTGAAGCTAAAGGGATTGGTGGCATCTTCTCCAGCCAAAGTAGGAAAAAGCCTATAAAGAAATAAAAGTGAAGTGATTAAAAATAACCCCAAAACAATGGGGTTTTGTAGATCAACAGCATGAGAACACCATGCACTGACCTGAGTTTGATCTAACTGCCTTGGACAGTCGGTATTTGTGGATGCAGTTTGGAATAGCAGCAAAATTAATAAATAGATTGAATTCATAGCTGCTGAACTTTTGAACCTATAGCTTAATGGAGATATTTTCCATGTGTCACAGATGGTTACTGGTTTATTTTTGTGATTTTTGCTTTGTTTTGTTTGTTGCTGCTGTTTGGTTGGGGGTTTTTTGAGGGTTTGTTTTTTTTTTTTTTTGGATGATGATTTAAAGAAAGCAGAAATTTTACCTGAAAGAATAAGGGAATGGAACATGATTGTTGCAAATTGCAGCTCTATAATTTTGATAGAATTATTTTGAGGGATTTTGTTTTTCCAGCTAACCATTTTGTCCAGTGACGTAATTTAGGTCCAGAACTTTACATGTTTCCTGATATTTATTAAATTCAGCATGCAAAAGTCTACTGAGATCTATTACAAGACTTGGTATGTGAAAGTAACAGTTTGCGTCACTTCATGTACGTAAATTATGTTATTTTCCTTCTTTCTTGGACAGAAAGGGGCAAAGTTTAGTCACATAGACCTGAATCCATCCATCAAAATGGAAGAGTTGGATAAGCAGGCTTGATATAGCACGGAGACAGCTTAGCTCTTCTAAAAATAAAATTTAGGCTGGGGGGGCAAATAGATCACAAACCAAAAGCAGATCTTGTTCTTGTGGAATTTTCCAATGTATTTGAAATCTATTTGGATGGGACTAGAAAGCTTTTACAGACATTTTGCAGCACCTCTGATCAGACAGCAAAAAGCAGTTTTCTTGTCAGTTCCTTCTCAAGAACATTGCCATGGAGTTTGAAACTGAGCAGCTCCTATGATCTGCTTGCAACCCCAACAAATCTCTGCAGTGCTCTAAAGAACATTTTGTGCTGCTCAGTGTTAGGAATGCATAATTAACTCTCAAAACCCTAGAAAGGGCTGCACAGTCTCTAAACAAGATGGATCCTCATTCAGTTTATATTCACTGTAAAAGGAGGAAAGAGGATGTGAAGGAAGAACAGGGGAGTGTAACATCCAGGTGGGAGGAAAGATCCTGTGACTGCTTTGGAGTGTGAATGGGAAGGGGATAAAGTGCATGGGGTGAAGAATTGGGTGTGAAATGCTTGGGAAGAAATATCAGGATGGTGCAGACAGAGCAGCCTCAGATAAAATGTTGGAAGTTCTTGTAGGGAACATGGCTTGGGTGTCCCTGCATTTACATGTGTAGTCCTGGGTCCTTTCTATTTCACCTTTTCTGTGTCTGGGATAATGGGATCACAAATAATTGTGCCTGATGGGATTTTAATGTGAGCAGGTTTTTTTGGTGAGCAGTTTAACAGATCTCCTATTTGTACTTTGGTATTTCTGGGAAGTCAACCAGGTTCACTCTTGGTGACAAATACTTACATAAATTCGCCCATAAATCAACAACACCCCTATTTTCTGCCATCAGTTCAGTCAGTGTGTGTTATTTACCTGATAGTCAGCCCTTTTTTTTTTCCTTCATTTAACCTTGTCTGTCTTGCTCAACTCTTTCCATATGAAATATATTTGAAAGCTGATTTATTCTGTGCTGGATAGGGAGTACAAGGAGGCTGCTATTCTATGCATCATCCAGATTCTTTTTATTAAATCAGCCACATACACCAATAATCAAAAGAAAGACAATTTTCCAATTCTGTGGGCTGCTCAGCTGAGTCCTCAGCTATATAATCCAGTCTCTGTGTTCAATTTCCCAAGCACTCATTCCCTTTGAAGCTCACAATCCTTTCCCAGCTTTGCATCTTTATCTGATGCCAACCTTTCTACTCATCCACAGCCCTGTGTAAAATGTGGAGGACACTTTGCCCTTTCAAATGGACTTTGTTTAGCTTGGCTGTCTCAGTGTTTCTTTAGCCACATATTCCTATTTACCCAGACATGTCTTATTTACCAGGTAAGCATTAAGAAGCCATCATTTCCAAATGATGGACAGAGAACATTGTGAGTAATTTAGAAATACCAGATAATTAGCTTCTGTGTGGCTTTGCTGAATCAAGAATAACCCCTTGCTTTGGTTTTTCTGTTAAGGCCTGAAAAAGGTGTGATCAAGCCTCACTGGCTTGATCTGCTTTAGATCTGGTCTGTGCTTTCAAATTTAGTTACGGTATTTTATTTTTTTAATTGCAACCTTACCAATTCAATTGCGAGCAACCTAACCCATGTAGAATCAACTTTGCTCTTTCACCCCTTGCCCCCCAGATTATCTCATCTGTGACAGCTGATGAGTTTTGGCAATAAAGCTGTGAAGCAACCAACAAAACCTGTGGTTATGAACATTTCTAGAGCACCCCTGTATAGAGAAAGACTCTATGAAAGCAGAGTTTTTAAATCTCAGTTTGAGCACGACTCTGACCTTGCCTTCCAACTCTTCTGCACAGAAAGTGTGACTAAAATTCTGTTTGTGCTTGCCAGGGGAAGTATTTGTTCAGCCACAATTATTCTGTTTTAACCTTGAAGAGCAAATGAGCTGAATGAATCTATCTATCTATCTATCTATCTATCTATCTATCTATCTATCTATCTATCTATCTATTTCTTCAAAAAAATCTCCATGAAAAAACTTCTGATGGTAATTTATTTTTCTTTTCTAAAACAGGGCTCATAATTCAGTCTTGATAGGCAGCAAATGAATCAGCAAAAACCTTCTTTGGCTCTTCCTGGAATAGATGCTGCCTCTGTGACAAAGGGCCTTGGTTTATTTAATCAGGCTGGAAAGTTCATTCCTCAGGTTGCTTTTTGGACTCCAGGGCAGAAGTGGGGAGTTATTTTTCTTTATCTAAGAACACTTCTGCTCATAATCCCACCAAAACAATGACCTTTAATGCTCAGCTCTATTTCTTGGCAGTCTAATGCTGATTGCAGGGAGAATGAACCAAGGGCCATCCCTGGGTTCAGATCAGCTCAAAACTGAGCTCAGCTCCTGACTTTTCCACTGGTCCTGTCTCTGACCTTTAGGAAAGGAGTTAAATAAAGGGGACACAGGTGCATTTGTGACCTCCAGCTGTTCTGGAAACCTTGCTGAGTGCCAGCCTCTATCTCTCAGGTGCAAGGCAGAAGGATGTTTCTGAAAGTGTTGGCCACCACCCTGTGGCTGATTTCTCCCTGGGGTCTCTGCCTGTTCCTGTCAGGAATGTTCTAGCTACTAATAAGTGGAATGAAAAATGCCTCTGTTTTACATTTTTTTCCCCGTGTTTAAATATTTCTTTTACTTTTCTCACAGCAGCCAGGGAAATGAAATGCTCTTGTGTTTGACAGTAGACCAGTTGATAATGAAGCAAGTTTTTCAAAATAGCCTAATTTTTTTTTTCCCCAGAGAATGGCATGTTAAAATGCTACTAGCTGGCTGAAAAGTGGAAGTAGCGTATTTGTCAGAAATTTCTGCAGGAACCTGACAGAACAATGATGCAAAATGAGACACAGTACAATTAGTAACATCAATAACTATATATTTGCTGTTCTGGTGGTGTCTGGTTTAGAGCAGCTGCTACAAGAGTCCCTTGGCAAGTCAGCATCTGTTCAGTTTAACATTCACCTTCACCCAGCCACTCACTGGTAAAATTATACCTTTTCTTTAGTAATTTTTCCTGCTCCCAATTCTTTTTGTGTAACACCTGTTAGTATAACCTGTGCCTTTTTCAAAATTTACCCATGGAGAATTTTTGCAAGCCACAAAAGGCAATACTTTCACTGCTGTCTTCATCACTGTTTAGCACCTCTTTGTTCCTCACCATTACCAAGGCTCTAGGTGGAAGACAAAATGGGGGAAAAACATTTAAAAAAGGTCCAGGGAAGCAAGTAGATTAATACCTTATGAAGAAACGCCTGTTGAGTGGTTATACTTGGTGAAAATTTGTTTTCCATTTTTCAGCTCTATAAGAGACTTTTCTCATATTGGAAAAACTGGAGTTAAAAGGCAACTTTCCTTTGCTAAACTTCCCTCTCCCTCAGCAGTGACACAGTCCCTGTAAAACTTATTTTTTGGGGGGTGGGGTTGTTTTTCTCCTTGGCTTCACTTCACACTGCGCATTTCTAAATGTGAATTTTCTAGAGAAGCTGTAGAATGAGCTGGCAAAGATCTTCATTTTGTTCCTCTTATTAATAAAAATGGGAGCACTGATGGGGCTGTGCTGAGTAACTGGCCTGGGGTGGGTAGGACTGGTCAGGCAGGAAGAGGCTGTGAGGAAGTAGAAATGTCCTCTCATATTCTCTCTTGAGCTCCAGGGATACTCTGCAGTGGCCAGTGCTCAAGGGAAAGGATGATGGGAACAGCCAAACCCCAGGATTTCTGTGTGTAGTGGAAGGGGGACAAATTATCTGTGAAGGCACGAGGGAAAGGAAGTTATATCAGCTCAGTAGGGCTGAGTGACTTTTCTTTCTAAGTCTAGAGATGGAAGCAAGTTGTAAATGTCCTCTGACTTCAGTGGGACCATAATTTCATCCTATTTTTGTTAGTTAAACACTGCTATTTGTTCACAATGAGGTCATTTGCACTTGAACCCTGGGCTACTTGAACTCTATGCTAATAGTAGTCCTTCACTCATATACACACTTCAGCTAAAAGGAGTTGGCTTCCTTGAGGTGGAAAAACCCAAAAGATAAAATATATATTTATCCAGAGAGGCTGTGGCTGCACCATGCCTGGAAGTGTCCAAGGCCAGGTTGGGCACTGGGGCTTGGAGGACCCTGGGACAGTGGAAGGTGTCCCTGCCCATGGCAGGGGTGCCACTGGATGGAGCTTTAAAGGTCCTTTCCAACCCAAATCATTCCATGATTCTATGATTTATCTATCTGGAGGTGACAAATAGGATTCAGCTCAGCTGTCTTTCCACTTCAGCTTCCAGCAGTGTTCCACTTTTTTAAAATACAGCAGAAGCATTTAGATGCACTAGTGCAAGGATTGCTGCAGAGCCGTGCAGCACAGTCTGAGTCTAAAGCCATTGAAGCCCTTTACAAACCAGCTTCTAAAATGTGTGTTGAAATATTCAGGGTTAAGGCAGTTATTTGTGATGGTCAACAGAATTTTTTGAAGTTGAGGTTATCAGTAATGAGCCTCTTTTTTCTGTGAAACAAAACTGAAGGGCTTGTTGTAGCACTTTCAGTTATGTTCTGGTTCTGAAGTAAGGAGCCTTCTTTAATCCCTCTGCATAATGTGGGAGAAACAAATATAACAGAATGACATTTTCCTCAACCAGCAAGGCATTCCAAAGTCTTATCCAGATCTCCAAGGAGTTTATGAATTTCTTCAAAAAGGCTTGCTACTCTTTTTTGTTGGTGATAATTGAGTGTTGGTTTGGGTTGCAGGAGGCTGTTAAAGTGTGACCTCTCTGCCAGGGGCAGGGGCATCTGTCACTAAACCAAGTTTTGATACCTTGTGAAGGCTGACCTAGAACAGAGACTAGACAGAGTTAAAGAATAAAGCAGGGATTTATTAAAAGGCCTACGTGGATCCACCTTGGGCAGTACAAGAGCCCAGCCAGGGCTGCACCCAAGATGAACCAAAATTGGCACAAAATGCATGACCAGGCACGGGATCTGTCACTTTTAGAAGTTCTGCTCCATTTGCATATTGGAGTTAATTGTCCAATTCCAGCTTTAGGTTATGAAGTCCCATCTTTCCTGTTTTTCTCTCTTCATTGTGCCATTGTTTCTGCTCTTGGGCTGAGATTTGGATCATTTGTCCTTGGTCCCCATCTAGAGAAGGAATTGTTTTGTCTCCCTGCTCTGTGCAGAGAGCTCACCATCCCATAATGTGAAGCTCAGAACTACACACTAAAGCAGCACAGGATCTGAAAAATAGCAAAGCAAAAACTTGAGGCATCATTTTCTCCAAACCTGAGCTTCCCTGGATAATCTCTTTCAGTGTCTCACCGCTCTCACAGTAAAAAAAAATAATTCATTTTTAGGTCCACTCTAGATCTAGTTTTAAATCTTTGCTCCGTGCTCTCTACAGGTCCTGGTAGAAAGTCTCCATGTTTTCTATAAGCAATAATGGCTTTCCCCAAAGCCTTCTCTTCTCCAGGCTGAGCCACCCCAGCTATCTCTGCCTTTCTTCACAGGAAAGGTGCTCCAACATTCTGACTATTTTTGTGGTCCCCCTCTGGACCCAACCCAACAGGTTCATGCTATTCTTGTTCTGGGGACCCCAAACCTGGATACAGACTGAAGTGGAGGGGGAAAATCATCTCGCTTGACCTGCAAGCCACACTGCTTTTCATGTAGCCCAGGAGACAATTGGCTTTCTGGGCTGGAAGAAATTGCTGAATCATGTCTGATTTTTCATCCTTAAGTCATGTAAAGAGGATGAAACTAAGCAAACCTCACCAACCAAATGTATCTTAGCACCCAGAGAAATGCTGAGGAAAAGTTGAGTTTCTCTATCTACCAAAAGATTTTTAATAATCACCTTTGTTTATAAAATGAACAAGTAACTGTGAGATGCTTTCCTTCTTGTTCACTTCATTTTAATTTTGAGAGGAAAACCTTTAGGACAGAGTCCTCATGAATAGTGGTTAATAAAGTTGACAAAGCACATTAATGAAACAACCCATTAATGGAGTTGCCTTGGATCGATGTTTGAAAGAAGTTGGCTGTGAAATTACATTGGTTGTCTGCCTCTTCAATACCTGGAGAAATCATTTCACTCAAAGCTGAGTCAGAAGTGGGAAAGGGAATATATGCTTTAATATTGGAGCAACAATTAGTTTAGTTTGCTCAGCAAAGAAGTTGGTGCTCTAGCACAGTCAGCAAGAACCAGTTCATAAATACCTGCTCCGAGCCCATGTGGGTTTTGCTTGGAAGAGTAAAGGGAAATTTAATTGTTGTTGTGCTTCTGCTGAAGTAAACCTGCTTTGTATGTGCTAGTTCATCCATGACCTCTTCTTTTCTCTGGTCCTGCTTTTCTGCCTAACAAACTACTCTTCATTTGGGTTTTCATGCTGTTTAAAGCACTTTTCCACATGTTTGGGTTTAAGATAAGAAATCACATGTTGAAAGTTTGTGTTAGAAAGAATTTCTGAATGGAAATGGTTCTTAAGCACTGCCAGGGGCTGCCCAGGGAGGTTTGGAGTGCCCATCCCTGGAGTTCTCCAAGGAAGGCCTGGAGGTGACACTCAGTGCTCTGGGCTAGGGACAAGGTGGGCATTGGGCACAGCTTGGACTCGATGGTCTGGGAGGGCTTTGCCAATATTAATGATTCTTTAATTCTATTTGCCAGGGAACAATTTTGGGGTCTCATAGGTGGTTTAACTTTTCGCAATGTTTGTGATGGTGCAGCTGTAAACTGTGACAGGAACTTCTATAATAAGTCAAATTGAGGGGTTTTAAAGTTTTTTTAGGCTGAAATACATTGTATATTTTTGAAATTCTTGCAAGGGAAAGATTATTTCTCAAGAGTTTATGTATCAGCTAGGTTCAATCTGCTTGCATATTTATTTATCTATTTATTTATTTATTTTCTATCCAGTGGGATTCTTTGAGTAGAGTTGTAGATGCAATGGAATTAAAACAAATTCATTTTAGACACCTTTTTCTTTCAAAACAAACATTAAATGATCTCCCTGAAAATATTCTGTGATGCAACCGAGATGCAAGAACTGAGCAGCCCAAATCTCATGCAACTCCTGCAACCCTTGGTGCCAAACAAAATCTGTACTCCAGAATAAAATTTCAACTTTGTGACGTGACCCAGTGCTATTGTTGCAAAATCTTTTACTAAGACTTACCATGGCCATATATATATAGATATATAGATATATAGATATATAGATATATATATAGTATACACACATATATGTGTAATTCCATTCTGCTTGTGCCATCTTTAAAATAAAAAAAAAAACAAACAAACAACCCTCTGGTCAGAACAGGTCACTTCTTATGGACTTCTAATATTCCATAAGTGGGATATTCTAAAAATAGCTCTGAAAGCCATTCAGGAATACTATTCAAATGTTATATAGCATGTAATTAATAGTGCAGGCTCCTGTGGAGACCCTGATGAAGCACAGTTCTGATGCTCTGAGAATCTCCATTTACAAAACTATTGCATATTGGAGTAGAATAGAAATTAGAGAGTTATGATCTATATATAAAAAAATTAGGTGAGAGGTGCCTTTGAGGTCTGCCAGGTAAGAAGAAGTTTGTCATACTTATTTCAGGTTTATTGAAATAAAATTGTGCTGTGTACAACATGCAATTATTACAACACGCTTATAAAATTTTTTATTATTCTTTATCTCTCCCTGTGTAGATCAAATTAGGAGTGTCCAAAATCTGTGCTTCTGCTTGGTGTCCTGGTGCAAAACCTTAATTAGGGGGGAAAAAATGAAAGATTCAAGTAAATGTCACAGGACAGTTCCTTTTTTCCCCTCTGTGGAATGTATCTGTGTTATCAAAGTACCTTTGTACTGAAAAAGTGCAACAAAGAAATGGAGCCCAGCTATGAGTGTGCAGATGCTTGAGTTTGCCATGCTTAGTGCCAAGGTTAAGCCCCAGCTTTGAAATTTTCCACACTTATATGCACATTAATCATCTAACTAGGAAAATCCTTTGGAGCCAAAGATGGAGAGTGCCAGGTGTAATTAAGCATGGGTAATTAAATATCATTAACAGCACAGCTTTACAACGGGACAGAAATTCTCTTTCTTCTGTCACCATGAGGAAAGTGCTGTTTTCCAAATTTTATTGAAAATGAGAAATGTGAAACTGCCAGTAGTTTTATTTTATTCATTTTAGAGCACAGCTAAAGGGAAATGATGATTGATTATGAATTGTGAGTTATTATGAATTTAAGATACAAAAAGAGAGTGCCCTGACCTTGGTGCCATACCTTGTGGTTGCCAGGATTGTGCTCCCAAGTGTTCAGGGAGTGAATATTATTGCAAGGACAATTTCCAGCTGCTGTTTGCTGGGCAGAAACTTGACTTGGTGTAGTGTCTCAGCTCTGTTGGATCATGTTTGTTCCAAATTCAGAAATAATAAAAAACCAGCTGGTTTCCAGTTCCCCACCTACTTGAAATTGCCTTCCATCATAAGGATGGATAAATACAGCCTAGGCAAAGGCTGGACATCAGCTGGCAATGTGTGTTTGCAGCCCAGAAAACCAATTGTGTCCTGGGCTCATCCCCCAGTGTAGGCAAAAGGAAAAGGAGAAAATTCTGTCCCTGTGCCCTCCAGGTGAGAGCCCACCTGCAGAGCTGCCCCAGCCCTGGGAATTCCCAGCACAGGGAGGAGCTGGAGCTGCTGCAGAGAGCCCAGAGGAGGCACCAGGATGAGCAGAGGGCTGGAGCAGCTCTGCTGGCAGGAAAGGCTGGCACAGCTGGGATTGTTCACCTGCACAGGAGAAGCTTTGGGCTGAGCTCAGGGTGGCCTTGCAGGGCCTGGAGGAGCCTCAGGGAACATGGAGAGAGACAATTCCCAAGGGCAGGGGGTTTGGAATCAGGTGATCTTTAAGCTCCCTTCCAATCCAGGCCATTCCATTTTTCTTTTCTTTCCATGATTCTATAATTGATGTTACACCTTTTTTTGTTTTAGAAATTTCCACAACAGCCTCATAAGTAGGAATTGCCTTGTGCACAAAAGCACCAATGCCTTGCAGTGAATATTTTGCTACATCATTTGAAGTCCTCTGTTATTGCACACTCTTTGCTCTTTTCAGCCATTTTTCCTGCTTTCCATTTCTTTGCCATTACTATTTTGTTGCTTCCTACTGCTGCAACAATCAAAGCTTCTGTCTTGCCCCTGTAGTGATGGTGTTTTTTCCCCCCCATCATCTCTGCCTCTAGGGTCTGTAGAGCCTCTGTTTGGTCTTTCAGCTGGAAGTGTAGAAGAAGAATCTACTGCTCATTATTCTGGAGAAAAACTTGGAACTATAACTAAAAGGGCACTCAGAAAAGTCTTAAAAATAATATACATTCAAAGACTTTTTTTTTTTTTCTTGGCAAGGAAACCTATTTCAGAGCTACTGTATGTTTCAGGCCTTGAAAAAGCTGCTTCGTGTGATGCTTTGTGCTGTAGAGTTCATTCATGTTCAACTGTGGCATCAGAGAGAACATTTATTTAGTGTTGCTGAGAAAACCACTGGCTATGAATTGTGAAAGGGGAGGTGGATGCAGTGCCTGGCAGCTTTGTACCAGGCAAAAGGGCTGGCAGTGGGAAAACTTTCCCAATCATAAGGTTGTCCATTCCAACCTGACTAATACAGGATTTCTGAGTCATGCCAAAACTTCTTTGCCCTAAAGGCGCTACCATAAAGCCAGGAAACTTTTCCAAGGCATTACATAAGTGGGAGATTATCCACTGCTGCCTCATGTGAAGTTTGCAGCCAGATTTCATAACAGGGCTGGTTTGGGTTTTCCTAGGACTTCAGTAGCATTGTTATTCTTTCAAGTGGTATTGGGTTATGTGTGTCAGTGAATTTAATTCAATTTATCAGTGATGCACCCCATCCCCAAGATTCAAAACCCTTGATATTTGCAGGGAAATTAATTTTTTTCTCAGGTTTGTTGCTTTGACCCTTTATTTGTAAAAAACCTAAATGTTAAAGAAGGCAGAGGTGGTTAGAAGGTTGATGAAAAAAAATTGTGCTGGAAATATTTGAAAGAAAGCAAAGGAAATTTTCACATAGAGATTGTTTGGGCCTTGGCCTTCAGAACTTACACAATCACTGAATGGATTCCTGAGGCAAAGCAGGCTTGATCCACCTCCCACACCCCCACACCTTGTCACAAGATCTGTTTAGTCTGGAATGTCAGAAGGATGCATTTATAGGGACATTGCTTTTTCCCCCCCATCCTATCTATAAAAAATGTCAGTGATATCCAGGAGTCTGGGGCAGGGCAGGCAGGGGCTGTGCAAGGGTCTCAGTGATCTGGAACTGAGGAAGGAACGAGCTCTGACCTGCACACTTTGGTGTGTTTTTCTCTATGTGTTTCAGGCAGGGGCTTAGAAAAACCTTGTCATGAATAGAATTAAACCAGGGAGTCTTTATCCCTGGTTCAAAACTTCAGTATTTAGAAATCTCCCCAAGTGCCTGGTTTCTTTGGAAACTTTGGATACTTTGCTCTGCAGCTCAGTCCAACCATAGGTGACCAGCTACCTCATCCCTTCCCTCAAATGGTCCCCAAAGATTGGGAGTAAGGCATAGTTTGTGCAACATAAAGGCTCAAAAAATCCAGGATTAGGTAGCAGGGGATAGGGAAGCAAACTCCAGCAAGGTGGGAAAATGAAGATCCTGCCTCTAGCCTCTTGTGTTTTCCTGCTTACCTGGGGTAAAGGCACTTGTGAGAAATGGATTTGTAAAGAATTCTTAATAGAAAATTCACACTCTTGTACATCTGTATGCAAACAGTGAGATAAAGTGTGCTGTCTTAGGAAGGCCATGGAATAGAAATGACATTGTTGAGAGAGAAATTGAACTAGAAACAAGTTTCAACAAGTTTCAAAAGATGGCCTTGCAAAAAGACCAGATCTTTTAGAGAATTAGAACTGTGAAAGATGCATTGTAACAGGACCACGTGGGGTAAAATAACAGGTGATTGGTGTTAGAAGTGTTAGCAGCATTTCGTGGCAACAGCTAATAGGCTGAAAAAAAATTCTAAGGTATTGTAACCAGGAAACAGGTTGGCTTCTGATGGAATGGTGTTGAGTTTTACATCTCTTATGTCTCACCCTTCATCAAGACTGATAATGGAATAAAACCCTTTAAAAGGCTTCTCAGTTACCCCATCTCTATAAAAACTAGGAAAACCAACATGCACTGACAGTTCCCTGCAGCTCCTGCCCTGCGGGCTGGGATCTGGCTCAGATGCCTCTTTTGACTAAAGATGGGATTACATTGAGGCCTTGTAGCTTCAATAAATATAAACCAATTTATGCACTGGCTTGGCAATATGGAGCAGTGCCCACCAGGGAAGCTCCCTGTGACCCCAGCAGTGTTTTATCAGCCATTCTGGAGAGGATGGTCTTTCCTGCACTGCCTTAGACCTTTTTCTCACCAAGCTCCAGAAGGTGCAGCCTGATCTTAATGAAGTTTTAAGCAGAGAGCATGTTCATCTTGGAGAAAATGGGGGAAGAAATGGCTGTATCACTTTAAGGGTGTGAAAATGAAAAGGCTGTTCATTTCTTTCATATTTTTCCTAGCCTGTAATTATTCCTAATCAAACTACAACAAACAGTAAACACTAAAAATGAAATAAACGCAGTGACAGTTTGCCAATAACGAGCAGAAAATGTTCCATCTGTCTAGCAGTGAGTAAAATGTGTGTAATTACTGCTCATTTTTCTTCTAATTGCTGAGTTATTAGTTTAAAGCTTACGCACAACTGGTGAACAGTGCCGACTACCCATTCTCTAATTACAGCCCCTGCTTTGCTGTGCTTGAAATCAAGAAAAGCAAAAAGCAGAAAATTTGCATTTTAAAGGAGTTGTCTGGATTAACCCCTCTGGTAAGAGCGTCTTTTCAGTTTTGGCATCACAGGTCAGACCCTTGACTGACAGAATCAGTGTCTACTTCTATCAGCTGGAGATGCATGTCTCAGTGGGATTATCATCTCTTTTCTTCCCCCCTTATTTTTTCCAAGCCTACGTTATAATTTCTAATTTAAAGAAGGTTAACAAATGCTCTGAAGTGGATGGTGGGTCAAGGGAAGTAATTCCTGAGAGGAAGCAAAGGTTATGACAGCCACGAATTAGTAGGACTTGCTTCACTTTGTGCTCCTTCTTTATCTGATTATCTCCAAGTGGGGCAGAGGAGGGTCTGTCTGTGCTTCAGCCTGCTCCTTAGCACAGAGAGAGCTGAGGCACCTTTGTGTCCTCCTCAGGCTCTCTTAGAGCCAGACTGTGCCTGAGGTGACAGAGAGGTGGTGGCACATCTCTGGTGGTGCAATCTCTGTTGGGTGTCAGAATCCATCCCTTCAGAAGGGTCTTTGGGGTCATCAGAGAATCACAGGATGGTTTGTGTTGGAAAGGACTTGAAGGATCATCTGATCATCTGATCCTGCCATGGGCAGGAGCACCTTCCATTGTCCCAGGCTGCTCCAAGCCCCAATGTCCAACCTGGCCTTGGGCACTGCCAGGGATCCAGGGGCAGCCCCAGCTGCTCTGGGCACCCTGTGCCAGGGCCTGCCCACCCTCCCAGGGAACAGTTTCTTACTAATATCTAATCTAACCCTACTCAGTCTGAAGCCATTCCCTGTGTCCTGTCCCTGCAGCCCTTGGGAATTGTCTCTCTCCATGTTTCCTGGGGCTCCTTCAGGCCCTGCAAGGCCACCCTGAGCTCAGCCCAAAGCTTCTCCTGTGCAGGTGAACAATCCCAGCTGTGCCAGCCTTTCCTGCCAGCAGAGCTGCTCCAGCCCTCTGCTCATCCTGGTGCCTCCTCTGGGCTCTCTGCAGCAGCTCCAGCTCCTCCCTGGGCTGGGAATTCCCAGGGCTGGGGCAGCTCTGCAGGTGGGCTCTCACCTGGAGGGCACAGGGACAGAATTTCCCCCTCATCTGCAGCCCAGGCTGTGGGATCAGCCCAGCACGGGGGGGTTTCTGCATCCCAGCACCCATGGACAGGACATATCCACACTCCCATTCACCAGATGATCCCAGGTGTGTTGATTTCCTTTGTGGGCAGTTCAATGTGAGAGGTGAACAACAGAACAGACCCAGTTTGGTCATTTTCAAAAGCCTGGTGATACTGTTATTGGTCATGAATTTGTCTTAAAATAGATGAAAAGAGCAAGAACTCTGAGGGAGATTCAAAAAGCTGAACAAAATAGCTGTCAGCTAAACACTTTCTGGGATTACACCTCAGAGGGATCTGAGAAGGACAGCAAGGCAGATTTACTGGCCAGGAGAGTGATATTCACATCATGGGACTCACACTTCTACTGGGTGACATTTAGGAGCTCACAAATGAGCACAAACTGGGTGTGCTAGGCTCTTGTAGGCAGCCTTTTAATCACTTGCTGTCTTTTTTGGGTATTGGGAAGAAGGGTGAAGCCACAGGTGAAAATTATGCGATAAGACATCACAAAAATCTGATGCAGAAAATGCAACAGTGAATTTCTCTCACTTCTCTGCGTGAGCTCTCCACTGGTTTAGGTGGGGAAATCTGCTTTAGCAGCTCAGCATTAAGTCAGAGCAGTTAGGATGTCCCTTGCCCTCTGGGACACCAGTTGTTCCAGTTGTGGCAGCATGGATTTCAGTGCAGGTGGCAAAACCCCCCCTGGAAGAGGAGGTTTGTGGGCTTTGTGTTATCTTGCTTTGATTGCTATCAGCACATGAACTATTCAGCTCAAAACCTTCTGTTTCAATTTGCCCCAAAACAAAAACTCGTTTTTCTTCAACTGGTGTCACTGCTGGTGCACAAGGTGTGAGTTAAACTCTGTGGGGAACCCAAAGAGTATAAATTAATACAAAAAATCCAACCAGCTGCCATTCCTTAACACAGGACTCCTTGGACAACTTTGAAAGCTCAAAATTTAAATCCAGCTGTTAGCAAAGTGGGATTCAAGGGGGGATGTGCCCATTCACATCCCTTGAGGACTTCTGGCAATGGAGAGAAACACTTAAACAAAATTAAATGCCATAAAAGTAGAATTCTGGGCAGCATATTTAAGGGATTGTCCTAGCTGTTGGAATAGTATCTTTAAAATAGTGATGAGTGATGCAAAATATTGTTTGGGATAAACTATCATCTAAAAAGCAGCACTCTTTTGGGTTTGATTTTTTTTTTCTTATATGCAGTCATGGGTTTAGAAGAGCATTTGCACATTTCCTTGCCCAGGAATAAGTCTGAGGAGAATGAATTATTCTCTTGTATTCACACCTGCCAGTATCCACAGCAGCCTTGTCTTGATGGGAACCTGCAACTCTCACAAATGTCAGACACAAATTCTTACCTATGGAGGAGGAGGGAAGAAAATATTCTGTACATCCATCTAGCTTTAAGAAAAAAAGCCATCCAGAATCCACCAAAAAAAAAAAAAAAAAAAAAAAAAAATTTTTCAAAATTTCNAAAAAAAAAAAAAGTCTTTTCAAATCTTCACTGGCTTGGCAGGGAGCAGGGAGGGTTTGGTGATGCTTTTAACCTTGCCATGAAAATGGAGGTGCAGGTAGCAAGAGGTTGGGATTTGAGGGAAAGGAATGGACGAGAAATAGAAATTTATTTAAGCCATTTTTCTCCGTGGCTCAGGAATTAAAGCTTTCCTACTTCTTTTCAGTCCTGAATAAATGCATTTGCTTCATGGGCTCACATGCATATTATGCATAATCCTTTAGATATGCTTGCCAGCTGTGTGGTAGAGATATGGGCTGCTGGGACTTTGCTACATTAAAAATGGTGGAGATACTTCACCAAAAAAAGAACAGAAATGGAATAATTATTTGCATAATCTTTCTAGAGTCACCTAGATTTCTTGAAAGCAGCTTAACATGTTTGGAATAATCTATTAGGGAAATATTAAGGGAAAAAATACCCCTTTTCCTACTGACCACATGCATTTTTATTTTCTCTCTTGGTCTAACAGATTGAAATTGGTTTATTCTCATTTTAAGAATCCTTTACTTCATAAGAATAGCTTGTATTTTAAATACTGTGGGTTCATTTGCTTCCCACAGAATAACAGGGAGAAAATTAAGTTTTTCTGCCAAATGAGCTCACAGCAACTTATTTTTATCACACATTTTTTTTTTTTCCAAATAGTGTTTCTTTTCCACTTGGTATTTATGACCTTTTGTTCTTTCTTTGTGATGCTTTGCCTAGAAGAGAATGCTCACATCTCTGCAGAATGTCAGGAAGAATGTGAACACTATGTAGATATGAAATCTCCACCATATTTAGCTAATTTACTTTCTTTCAATAAGGACTATTTGTGTAAAAGTCTTTATTTTTATTGTCTATCTAAACCATCATTCTCTCCCATGTTTTGTCTTTCCCCCCCTTCCCCTTCCTCCCAGCAATTGAGATGAAAATTAAGTCACAGAGAAGCAATGTTTTTTCTCTCAGATTTTCAGATCCCTGTGTAGTTTTGGCTCAGAGAACAGCTGTTCTTCCAGTGAAGGAACAAAAAATTCCACATTTTCTAATATTTTCAGGGTCTATTTTTGTGCTTGCAATGTAAACATCCAATATTTACAGTCTAAATGTCCAGCTGAGCAGTGTAAATATCCAATACCAAATCAAAGTAGATGTACCTCACAGATGTTATTTTTTAATAAAAAGGTGTTCAAACACTTTGGTGAATTGATAAGATGGGGCACCGTGGATAAATAGAGACAAAATGTTTTGCACAGAAACACCATCACTTTAATCTGCATTTCTATTGAACATTATGTGGTGACATTATATTTGTATATTCCCATGAAAATAAGGATTAAAAGGGCTGGTAGGTGCTTTTTAATCATCTCAGTAGGTTTCAAATCAAACAGCTCTTTAAGAGTACTTGGAAGCATGAAACAATTGTCTTATCTCCATCAGATGAGCCCTGTCTTGCTTTCAGCAGCTACATCACAGGCTCTACAGCTTTCCTGCACCTGCTTAATTTGCCAGGGTTAATCTATTTATAGGCTACAGTTCTGTTTGCCCAAGAAAGTTGCATTTATTTTAATAACAAGCATTTTTATGCCCATTAGCTTGCCCGGTGTTTAAGACTATTTGAAATGTGTTTATTTTTGTTCCATCCTGAAGAGACTTTTGATCGCTTGGGAATGAGAAAAAAAATAATCTGATTTAAATTTGTATGCAACCTCAGGTTCCTCACATTGGTCAACTAAAACAGTATGAAATAATAAAAATAAAAACGATAGTAGAAGTCTATGATATCATCCACTAAGAAGAAGGCCTTGAAAAAAACTATTGCAGTCCTTTAGCACTAATGGAAACTGAGGAAGAGTGAGGAATTTAGAGGCAATGAATATTCCTTTGCCAATGTAAAAAAAAAAACCATAATTTTTTTTCAGGCTTGTGAGATGGTGTTACAAACCATACAGTAATGAAAACAAAAAGTAAAAGCTGTAAAAATGTAGCTTTGCATCCTCATAAAATTTTAAGAAAAATAAATTTGTGGGGTAGTTAACATCCTTTATAATACAAAGATAATTATCGCTTTTATTGTAACTGTAACATATGTGAGGATGTTTGTTTAACTCCCCAGTTGTCAGACATGAGGTTGAAAGTTTTTAATAGCCTCTGGGTATCAACTCTACAGCCTCAGGCTGCTGTTTGTAATTTAATATGAGTAATTTATTATGAAGAGAGAAAAAACAAGAATTGCCCAGTAGCTATGAAAGCACATTTACATTATAATTATTAGGCACATAACAGCTCAAAAATAGATAAAAGGAATTTTAGAGTAGCATTGGCAGTAGCAATAGTATCATCTGCAAAGATAAAGCAGGGAAATGTAGCTCTAGAGAAATTACTTGTGAGGGGAGCAGTGGTTATAGTCGAAAGGTCATCCCCATCTCAGCTGCTGACTTGGTTTTAATGCAAACCACTCATGGGAAGTTGTGTGTAACTTAGAAATATCATCTTTCTGAGCCCTCTGAGGCTGTGTGGTGATAGGTATTCATCAGAACAAGAGGGGTTTTCAGGCAGACTGCTCTGGCACCAGTACATCCGTAGGTGATTTCTAATTTTGCTTTTTTTTTTATTGAATGTTTCCACTTTTGGTAAACTCGTTTTTAATTGGACACTAATTTTGTGAAGTATGTAGTGGTCCTCCCCTGAAAATTCAGAACCAGACTTCCCAGAAGAGCTTGGCACTGAAGAGCAGCCACCTGGATCCCAAATTTGCAAGGGGTTGGTGCTCACTGCTCAGCAGAGCAGCTGAAAAACTTCTCCCTGACTGACTCTCTGCTGGGACTGATTATTCCCATGGAGATGCTGGCATCTCCATGTATTTCCTCCACATTTTAATGTCTCAAAATCTGAGATAAGATCACACAACTGGCCTTCTAGGCAGTTAAGGAGGTGCCAAAGGTTTGCTTTCTGGATGTGATGCAGATTTACCTCGTGTGTGGCATTCTAATTTTGCTCAGGCACGGCAGCCTGAGAGTTCCCAGGAGTGTTCCCTGGGGTGACTTCTCTCCTCTGCCTCCCCCAACATTTTCCTTGTAGTTTCTTCTGTACCAATCATACCTCACAGTCCTCAACAGACCTCTGAATGCCTGCTCATGCCTCATTCATGATGGGTTTTTGCAGGGAGGTATTTACTGGCTTTCAAAAATGTCTGGACAACGTTTTTAGGCACAGGGTGGGATTTCCTGTGCAGGGTCAGGAGTTGGCCTGTGATTTTCCTTGTGGACCCCTTGCAAATCAGAATGTTCTTGGATATTATGAAAAGTTTCGTGGTGCACTTCCACCAGCTGATGTAGGGTGGTGTTTTTTGCCCTCTTCCTGCTCCCCGCCCTGGACACCCAGCAATTCTTAAGTGCCAATCTTTCCACTGGGTCCAGCCTTCTGGAGCAGCTGTGCTCACACATGTGTGCCTGTCCATTTTCAAGAAGTTGATCCCATCCCTGGTGCCCTCAGAAGGAATCATATCCTTTTCCAGGTCATCTTATGGAGGCACTGCTGACCACGCTGCTGGCATAACCTCTGTGCTGAAACTCTGTTTTTTTTCTGGCACTATGAATTCTGCAGTCTGCACGTACCTGCTCCTGACAGGATCCTGCAGAGGAAAGCTTGTAAGGTCTCCAGGTCCTGTGTGACTCCATGATTCCTCAGGGGTGTGGTACACAATGATACCTGGCTGTGCATTGCCTGGTTACAGCACAAACAGAAACTACTCCTTACCCAGGGGATTTAAGAATCTTCATCCTTAGAGAGTAATATCACCAGTATACCTCTTAATTTTGATTTATTTTTGCACAATCATAGGCAGAACACATTTTTTTCTAAGGCTTGAAGAGCTCGAATGTGTCCATTTCTTTCCTGCAGTGAATCTGTCCTAGTGCAGCAATGACCTAGGGGAAAGCACATCCAACAAGGCAGTGAAATCTGCAAGTGCACATCTGGGGATGCCAAGGGGGCAATAACATCCAAAATTGCTGGAATAAAATAGGAGGCAGTGGCAGAAAGATGATGCATGCAATTCAATTCAAAGTGCAATGAAACTACAAAGGAAAATCCAGAGGCAAATAAGATTTTTAAAAGATGCTTATCATAGCAGCCTAATCAAGATAATGGGATTACTGAGCAAACCCTTCAAAAACATTCTCACAGATATTACACACCGTTTGTCATATCATTAAATGCAATTTGAAAATGGCTGTCAGGTATACAGCAGGGTCTGTGTTCTCTCTCTGTGTGGAATTCTCATACAATTTAAATAGAAAAAAATAAAGATGCTGCTGTTCAGGACATAGAATCACACTTAGGAAAGCAGCCACAAGCACTGCAGACCCTCAGTACATGATTAAGTGCCTCCCTGCACTGGAGTCTTCATCCTTTAATTCAACTTCACCTTTAATAACATTTGCAAATTCTTTCATCCACTCTGAATCTTTAATAGGAGACTCTGAGTAGTAAAGCAATCACTTTTGACAAGAATTAAAGCATATTTGCTTCAGTTTAGGGTGGTTTAAGGTTACTCACAATAAAAATGAGGAGCACAGAAAGGTTTTGCTTGAAGTCCCTTCTTTTCTACAAGTTTCCATGACATGTCTGTCTTGAAAAGCTCAGTCACAAAACCATATCATGTCAAGTGACTGTTTTTTATTTCTGCTAATAGAGACATGAACATATTTGAGTGAGATAAAAACAATTCAAATTCGTGTTGACTGGATGCTTTAATTAATTCACAAAAAATATTTTAAAAAATAAAATTGTGAAAAAAAATAATATATACCTTGATGCAATGAATTTTTTAAACAAGTAGCACACTACCCCTTCTAAATGAGATGAAACAGTAGAGGAGGATAACCAATAACCATTGCTTCTTTCAATAACTTCTGTGGGGCTGTTATTGATTTGCATTTTTAAGGGGCTGACTAGCACAGATTTTAACTTTTTAGTTGAACCCTTGATGAGTGATTTTAGTGTATGCTGCACCCAGCTGAAACTCTTCCTGTAGTTTTGGGGTACATCTTAATGTCATAGATGCACTTGAGTTGGCTGCCATCCTCATTCCTTCTTTTTAAAATGGGGAAAGCATCAAGAACAGGGTGGTCAGCTATGTGTGTTTACTGTAGGATATTAGGTTGTTTTCTGGTGTTTGGTAGAGGACCTGTAATTCCCTATTTCCTGAACCCTGTGAATCTGTTTGGTGGCCCAGCCTGGAGAAGAGAAGGTTGTATGGACACCTCAGAGCATCCTTCTAGGGTCTGAAGGGGCTACAAGGAAGTCAGAGAGGGGTCTGCATCAGGAACTGGAGTGGCAGGACACAGGGAATGGCTTCAAATTGAGAGAGGGGAAATTTAGGTCAGATATTAAGAAGAAATCCTTCCCTGGGAGGGGGGGCAGGCCCTGGCACAGGGTGCCCAGAGCAGCTGGGGCTGCCCCTGGATCCCTGGAAATGTCCAAGGCCAGGTTGGGCGCTGGGGCTTGGAGCAGCCTGGGATAGTGGAAGGTGTCCCTGCCCATGGCACAGGCACTGGATGATCTTCCAGATCCCTTCCAACCCAAATAATTTTATGGTTCTGTAATTTAGCATACTCCAGTCACCCATGGGATTACTGGATTTTGTTTGCTTGCCTGATGGTGGGAAAGTCAGCCATGACTTTTTTGTTCCTGTCTGTTGTGAAAGAGTCTGGAGCCACCAATTGCTCAATTGAGTGGTGTCTAGAACAAAAGAATATCTGTAACCCTCTTATTAGCATAATAAATGACTTTACTGCAGCATCAAATTTGTTTGAGACATCCCAAGGGATGTGGAGTGTGCCTGTATGATATGGGAAGAAAGTTTTTGTGTCACCAGCCTTCTTGAAATTCTGTTTGGATTCAGTTGTAGTTCTGTGAGCATCTACACATGGAAGGTCATGCTGTTGTTCTAATTAGGGCCTGTCATGTAATTAGCTGCAACTGTTTAGAAATACTGATGTCAAGTCTCTTGTTTGCTATGGGAAATTTGTCACTGCTGAATTAACTGTGGGCAGGAGAAGCTTTGCAAAGGTAGCCTCCATATTACTGCTTGAGGAGTGCCTGAGACAATTTTGAGGAAAGCAAACATGCTTAATTACCAAAAAATCAATTACCAAAAGAAGCACCTGAGTGCCCAACACAAAGTTTTAATGGGAATGAAATAGTCTAGGTAGAAGAAACCACTTCAAATATGAGAAGATTTTTTTTTTTTAAATATGAATAGTTATGAAAATAATTTACCTGAACTAATCATTATAGGTCAGGATCAAAATGTGAGAGATACTTCAGAGTATAAAAAAATAGATTTAATTATTTAAAAAGGAGTAATTTGTGTAAGAGCAGCTCAGGACAGAGGAAGTTGACTAATGTAATGCCACAGAATTGCCATTATAGGATGATTGCTGTTAATTTTTTGATTACCCAGTAATAGAATAAGCAGTACAGTGATTAACTGGCTCATAGAAGAATAGGGAGAAGTTGATCTGAAGCAGTGCTGTCATAAAATCCAGAAAAACTCCGAGCTGGATTGCTGGAGATAAGTGTCTGCTGTGGATGCTGTGTAGGGCACAGGAACCAAGACAAAAATGAATGTAGGCCCAGCAGGGACCCAGAGCAAAGGAGTTAAACAAACAATGCCTGGCCATTATGGTGCATTGTTGTGTCAGGGGTTTGAAAGCAGCTGTGTAACAAGAATCTTTGGACAGCCTTCCACGCCTACTGTTTTAAATCAATCTTTTGTTGCAGAACTGAATGGATTGTATATGCAGAGCTAATTCCTCTGGAAATCTGCCTGTTGGGATTTTTTTTGCATCCTGATCAGAAGCGGCGTGACAAAATCAGTAATTCCTACCTGGCCATGGTTTGATAAGCAAGCTAGGGAGAGGAAAGAGAAGAGGTTTAATTTTGCTTCCTTTCACATCATCACAGAATGGTCAGGCTGGAAGGGACCACAGAGAGTCACTGGTGNGGACGGACAGGGATGGACAGGGACAGACAGGGACAGCCAGGGATGGACAGGGATGGACAGGGACGGACAGGGACGGACAGAGACGGACAGAGATGGACAGGGACAGCCAGGGACGGACAGGGACAGACAGGGACAGCCAGGGACAGACAGAAACACCCAGAGACAAACAGGGACACCCAGGGACAGCCAGGGCTGAGGCCCCTCTCCCTGGGGCTCCTCTCCAGGCTGAGCAGCCCCAGCTCCCTCAGCCTTTCCTGGGCACGGAGATGCTCCAGGCCCTTGCTCAGCTCCAGGAGCTCCTGTCCCTGCTGTGCTGAGGAGCCAGAGCTGGACACAGCACCCCAGACTCTTTTAATTTAAGGAAATACTTTATTTAAAATAAATTTTTTTACTGTAAAGTGTATTTCTTTTTCACTCTTTTGTCCACCATCAAATTTATTTGATTGCATTCAAATTAAAATGCCATATACAGATCACTGCAGCATAGCTGAGAAAGCAGCAGAACTTCTGCATGCCAGAGGTACCATTCTGTTGACAGTAAAACATTCTTCGTGTCTGTCATTTGAGCCCAATTCGGGGTGAGAATCACCTGAAACTATAATCTTGCCTGATTTGTGTACTTCGTGCAGTTGTTATTCTGTCTTGGCAGAAGACGTTACCACCTTCCTCCTCCCCATTGCCATCCTCACTGGAAGAGCAGAGATAAAGATTCCTCCTCTTGCCATACATAGTGGGACAATAAATCACTCTGCCCCAAATTTCTTCCCCCAAAATGATGAACCTCCTGTTGGAAACATCTCTGAAACTCTTACCTCTAAACCTGAATTTTGGGGATACAGATAAAATACTGGCTGATAGTAAACAGGAAATTATAGAACACGATTCTCAGTGGACAAATTCCCCCCAGCTTCCTGCCACAAACCTGCAGTAAGGCAAAACTGAAGGGCCCCAGCTGATGGCAGAAGGTGACACCTCAGATGTACTCACCTTAGCACATCCCACCTGCCTGGCTCTGGCAGCTGTAGGTCTGAGGGGAAAGTGCTCTAAATGAGCCTCACGTGGTGTTTAATTCCAAGCAGCAGCAAGGGCAGCTTTGAGCACTGTCAGCTCCAGAGGTGTGTTGCTCTGGTTGCTTGGGTGACTGCTAAATACTCAAAAAATGCTTTGTTTGTACACTCCAGGCTGGTGGCAGCTGTGGGTCTGTTTATCGAGCGCTTACACCTGTGTGCACTGGAGACAGAGTCTGCTTGCACTAAACTCTTTCAGAAATAGCGCAGATTTCATATTTACCTTTGCTAATCTGTGTGCTTGGGGGTCATATTGGAAAAGGGGATGAGCAGGTGTTGGTAGGAACATCACTCATGCACAAAGGAACAACCTGGAAGGTCAAAACACCCTGGTTTGAGGTTCAAATTTTGGTGGTATTTACTTTTTATGGGCCCATATGAAGGCAAGATTAAATAGCTTTGATTTTGAGAATGTAATTTTTATAAATTGGCTCCTATCACCCTTCTAAACTCCAAAATTTCCATTGAAGAGATGACTCATTTGTTGTAGATGAAGCCTCTATTAATTTTTCTTTGTTCAAATCAGATTTGTGGAACATGGAGCACTCATTTCATTTCAAAGTGGTGCAAAGTATTATGAAATATATACAGCAGATAAATATTTACCTTGCTTTAAATAGTACACAAATAGAGAAGGAAATGCTGTCTTTTAGCAAACTATTTACAAAATATCTGCCTTGCAACTTTTCTTGTTTATGATTCTCTAAGTCTCCGTGCATCTCTTATTTTTTTAAAACTACATTCTCATATTCCTTATTTATTCCAATAAACTGTGATTTCTACATACAAACACCTTCAGGCCTTATTTTCTTATTGTTGCAAGGAAAAACAGAAAATTATTATAGTAAAGGGCAAATTTCATATGTTAAGACAAAACGGTATTTTGAAGCACCAGTTCTCAACTTATGGCACCTAAATTTTGCTTAGTTTAATGGAAGAAATGAAAATTAAGATGGAATTTTATGGAGACAAAACTGAGTTGAGGGGGGTTGTGTCAGTGCTGCCTCTGTTGTCCATGCAGTGAGGAGACTGAAATGGGTTTTGGAGCATCCCTGCAAAGACAGAAAGAAAATCAGAGTGTTCTGCCCTTCTCTGATCTCCTCTGTTCCCTCAGACTGATTTTGATCCCACATTGATCACGATGTTGCACCTTTAAGTACCACAAACAATAATTTTGCCACCCAGATGCCATTGCCAAAAATCATAAAACCATATGAAGTGGTTGGAAGGGACTGTAAAGATCACCCAAATCCATCCCTTCTGCCATGGGCAGGGAACCTTCCACTGGATGAGATTGCTCAGAGCTCCATCCAGCTTGGCTTTGAAGGCCATATTTCTAATAACAATAAATAATAATAAATAATAATAATGAGTGCTAAACCCCGTGGTGGGTGCATACAAGCCACACAGGAAGATACACTTTTAACATGCAGTTTAAATACTTCAGTAATTAAAAAAAAATAATAATAAAAAAAAAAATTAGAAAATCAGTATAGGATGAAAATTCAGGGTAACACAGAGAACTTGGTGGCCTGGCAAATTTACATGGACTTGCCCCAAGGGCTTTTATAGGAAGAGTTACAGTGCAGTTCATCCTGAGCCTGTTCAAGGAGCTTTATTTTAGATCAGGAGGAGAAGGTGCATTTTCTGTGGTGCTGTTACCTGTTGGGCTGGGTGTCACTGACCCTGTTCCTGTGGTCACACAGCAGCTGGGATGCCATCTGCATGGCCTGGGGTGGCAGCTGCTCAGTGGGGGAAGAGCAAACACTCTTTGCAGCAGAGAGCACCTTCAGTCGTGTTGGTTTTACTTTTCCCAGTGTTTGCCAACAGCAGATGTGTTCAGGAAGCTCAGCAACTTGCCTGGAAGGGAAGAAGTGTGACTCAGTGTGTGACAATTGGTTTATAACTTTGAATAATAATTTTTAAAAGTCCATCCCCCTAAAAAACACCATTAGAGGAGAAAAATCAGGCTGAGAACAATGTGTCCTTCATTATGAGCAATTTATTTCATATTGCATTTATATTTTTATTTATAAGTCAGTATTTATCATGGACTTGACTCATGGTTCAAACTACACAGTTTAATCTGTATATTTAGAATTTCTTTGCTATGCTATACATTGAATACTTGAACACATTCATATATTTTCAGTTACTAAAACCACAGAAATCTCTATTGCAATCTTACCAAAATGTGTTCAAATAGACAGTTATTGTTCCCATCCTTGCAAAAAATTGTAATAGCTGATATTTTCACCTCAGAGACTCTTTCAGGGAAACTGAAAATTTTGCAATTTCCTTTTAATTATCATATAAATTAGCTATGCTTCTGGGAAGGGTGGAGTTGGAGAGTCAAATGGTAAAGGTTTTGGTTATTTCACTCAGTTGTTAATACTTTAATGTTAGCTGCCATCTGTAGAAGAAATTCCTGCATATTCAAATGCCTCTGGGACAGGTCAGGAAATAAAAATTGAGGTGATATTTAGCCATTGCAGGGCCATGCTATAAATTACAAAATATTAAAATGCGCAATCTTCTTTGTGGCAAGGCAAGACTAAAATGAAGGCAACAAAAGTCTACTTCAGCATCTCATACTGCAAGCAAGGACGTACAATTTTACATAAAGTGTCATCAACTTTATTGAAAAGTTATCAGCCTTGCAGGTTGTAGCACCTAAATTACAATTTTCATTGTCTCATTTAGAATAACCTGAACTGGGGGTTGAGAGGGGTGGATATATTCCTCACTCAAAAACTTCGAAAAAGAAATAAAATATAGAAGGAAAGTGCAGGGCCTGCATCATCTTAGTGGTTGCTCTTCTGATTGTAAGTATTGGAATTGAAACCTTTACTCTTTGTTTTTGAGTCTATTTTCTAACAAAACGCCTGGTAGCCAAAGGATCTTCCTCAGTTTCTTGTGATCCACAACAAACTCCATGTACAGTTTGAGGTCCAACATTAATTTCCTGTAATGAGTGTGAGGAAATTTCCGACTACACACTTGGGTTGTTTTTTTTTTTTACTTAATTTTTGCAGTCCACAGCTGGTTAAAGCAACAGAAATGCTCCAGTCATCTAGGGAAAAGTAAAAGGACAGACTTGTGCCTTAAGGACATTATAAAACTCACTCTTTTTCCTCCTGCCTCTGCCCCTCTCCACATTTTTTTGTAGTACCTTCTTCCTCCAGCATCCTCTGAAACCCTTTGAGGCAGCTGAAGGCTAATGGTAAAAAGGAAGAAATAGAAAAAAAAACCAAAAAGGAATAAGAAAAGTTTAAAAGGGATGATGGGAAAAAGAAATGGACAAGTCTGTTATGTCAACACATCAACAAAAATATGAAGGTTGGTAGTTCTAGAGCAGAAAATGGTATCCAGTTCCTACTGGAAGATGATGGGAAGTTTGGAGTGGAGAGCTGTGCTTGTGAAAAAGTCAGTTTTCAGAGAGACAAGGGAGGGGAAAAATGCACAGATTTAAAGAGATTTCCTTTTTCCTGCTGATTTGTGAATTCTCTGGGAAGGCTGCTATTTCCTTTCCCTTTTGAAGCTGTTTAGTTGCCCAAAGAGTGGCAGGAGTTGTGCAGATGTCACCAAAGGAGGATCCCTCTCGGGACTGTCAGTGTGGGATTTAGCCCATCACACACAAACATCTACATGGTAAATTCCCGTCCCTGAGCCATTTTACCTTCTCATTCCCAAACAAGAGAAACAGACATTTCTAACATGTGATTTTTGTTTTCAAGAGTAAGACATTTCAGTTTTGTTAGAGAAATAATTCCCTACAATCATGTCTGTTTATCCATCTGGGGTCAAGCAAGGCTGGCCTGAAGAGCTTCAGACATAGACATGAGCAGTGAAGACATGGAATGTCAGAAGAGTTGGATCCTGGTTTTGTGCTTAATTCTGAGAGGTCACAATTGCCTTGATGAAGAAGGGATCCCCTGACTCCCCTTGAAGCATTGTGAGGGACAAGATTTCCTAATTTTCTTTCTGGCCCCTGTGGGAAGGCTCTTGTGCCAATAATATTTTTATGGAAAACCACATTATTCCTGAGATAAAGTCACCATGGAAAACAGAGTACTCAGCCTCAGCTTGTCTGAGTTTACATCAGTAACTTTATCAGTAATTCTGAATGCTATGGAAAAATATTTTGTCTCCCATATCATGGTCCATCGTGGCTACCCCAACTGCACAGATTTTGGGAATAGCTGCAGGTGATTTGAACTGACAAGTCTGGAGGCAGTGATACTTTGTGAAACCAGCACTTTCCTTTGAAAGTGTAATTTGATTGTGTAATCCAAAGACAGCTGCAGGATATTGAATTTTATTGCTACTTTAGAATGAACTATGAGGCAATGTGGTGGCCTCAAGCCACTGTCATTTCTTGGGGAAAAA
>WEZZ01033146.1:0-26503 GCA_013400585.1 Chloropsis cyanopogon | reverse complement strand
GAAAAAAAAAAAAAAAAAAAAAAAAGCCCAATTCCCAGAAAATTTTGAATGTCTTGTGGTTATTTGTAATAGGTGCTTATTTCCATAGCAGGGACTTTGAGGAAGTGGTTTCACTTGAAGAGAAGCTTTTGAGGAATGTAGTGGAGAGCAATGAGCAGTGGCAGGAACAAAGTGTGATGAACTGTCCATAAGCCCCATTCCCTGTTTCCCTGTGCTGCTGTCAGGGAGAAGGTAGAGCTGGGAAGGAGGGAAGGTGTTTTTAAGGGTTTCTTTCACTTCTCATTGTCCTGCTCTGATTTCGTTGGTAAAAAATACATTTAATATCCCCAAGCTGTGTTGCCTGTGATGGTATTTGGTGAGTGATCTCTCTCTCTCCTCATCTCAATTTTTGCTGTATTTTCTCTCCCCTGTCCAGCTGTGGAGGGAAGTGATAGAAAGGTTTTGGTAGGTGTGGAGCATTCATCCAGGGTCCACCCACTACACCATCCCTCGTGGGCCATCACTGGTTAATTAAACTGTCCCTCTTTTATTGAAAAGACCCTACATTAAAGACCGCCTTCTCTTTAGGTTTCCCCACTTCCAAGCAGCAAACCCAATCCAAGGCAGAGCCCTTGCATGCAGAAAAACATTTGTTTGCAGAGAATAATTCCTCCCCGGTGTTTATCACATATTTATTTTGTCTCAGCACCATGAAAAGGGGTCTTGTTGCTGACTCAGAAGGAGCTCATTACAGAGAGACTTCACCTTTCAGCTGCAAAGGATGTTTCCTTGAAATGATAATGTAATGAGTGTTAGATCAGCCCTATGTAGCCGTTAGGCGATTCTTTTGATCGGCTGGAAATGCATTTGTTAAAAAGCTACTTTATTGATTTCCTGGCTGGTTTTTTGTACTGTTTGGATCATCTGTACACACACACACACACACATATCACATTTTTTACCACTTCAAAGCTGTTAATAAATTCACACTACTCAGGAGATTGAACACGAAATGGGGTGAACTCTTTTATGGAGAACTGTGTTGTTCCAAGTTTGATGGAAGGAGTCTTAGCAGCACGCTGAGTGTCTCCTTTAAAATATTTTTAAAACAATCTGCCACAAAGAGAGCAGAGTATGCTAATGCAAAGGAATATTGTTCCTGGGGATATAAACATAGTGAGGGGTTGTGATTAAGGTTTGAGTAGGTCCTGAGGAGAAAATATCACTGAGCTTGTAGAGGCTGAATGTAGATCTTCTTCCCTGCTAACCTGGTCCACATTTACATTTCCCACTTCATTGTTTTTATGATGTATTTGCAGTAAAAGTTTAGACACACTGAGTGTTGAAGTGAAATGTGCTTCTGCTGCTAGAACTATGCAAAATATCTCTAGTTAAATCACAGAATCAGAATCATGGAATCATTGAGGTTGGAAAAGACCTCCAAGACCATCAAGGCCAACCTGTGACCCATCCCCACCTTGTCCCCAGCCCAGAGCACTGAGTGCCACGTCCAGGCACTCCTTGGACACTCCGGGGATGGGGACTCCAAACCTCCCTGAGCAGCCCCTTCCAAGGCCTGAGCACCTTTTCCAGGAGGAAATGTCTCAGGCTTTGTTGGCCTTGAATGTCTCACGGTTTTGCAAGTAGGTGATTGTGTTTAAGTGTGTTTTGTTTGATAAAGTTTTAAGATGTTTAATCTTTTTTTTTTTTTTCACTATGACTTTGGTTTAGTTTCCTAACCTGCTGATATTCTTTTGGGATAACAAATCTGGGGAGCTCTTCTTGAATTATTTAGATGAGCCTTGTGACTGGAACTCTTACAGAGCTGTTTTAACTTCTGTGTCGTAATGTGTCATGGATTCTCAGGCTAAGGACACTCATATTTCATTTCCTCCCTCTGAGCAGAGTTACTAACCTGCATTTCATACCAATGTGATGTCAGTATTATCAGGAAACTTTTACACCTCAGTGATGTCTATGAAATAAAATCTACAATTTGCCAATGTATTTATGAGACCATTCAAATGATCTGATTAAGTGTTTGGCTTTGGCTGAGTCCAGGGTACGGTATCAAATCACAAGATGCTGTCCTGACATGAGTTTTAAGGTTTTTTCCAGGTGTTATATTAAAATGCCCAAAATGAAGCTTTCCAGTCCTGTGAAATTATTGCAGTTATCAGGTATGAAATTATGAAAATGAAATTACTCATGAGGAATTAAGCATATTTTTGGTATTTTTTGCATAAATGTTCACATATGTTCAGCATCCAAGGAACCCTGAGCATGAGGAATAGAATAAAAATATTTAGCAGAAACCATTTAAATTTCCATACCTGAGTCCTCTATCTATAAAATAGGGATAATAGACTTCCTTGCCTCTCAAAAGGATTGTGAAAATAAATATATTAAAGATTGCAAAGAACTGGAGTATTATGGTAATTGATACCATATGCCCAACTAAGATAGCTGGGAACAATTTCTGAAGAGGCAGGAGTTTTATTCACAGATTCCCAGAATCATTAATGGAGTAAAGGACCTTTAGAATTCTCCTGGTCCAGCACCTCACAAGAAGCAGGGCTGGCAAATCTTCCCCTTCTCAATCTGAATGTATGAATAGTAGGTATCTGACCTTGGAAAAGATTGAGGGTCATTAAACAAGTGCTTTTTAAATTTTATTTCATTGGCAAAATTCAAACAAAGCCAGGTAGAAAATAGCACACTCATTTCAATTCATGAAAAGGTACAGTGAGCAATACAGGACAGAGTTTGATGCTTTGTTTCTTTCATTTGTAAAGTCTTCAATATGCAAATTTTTAGATTAATGACTTGTGAAATTTGTTCAATCTTAAAATTCCTTGTTTATTTATTCTTCAATTTGAGGAAAATCAAGCCTGATGATTGCCATGCCAGAGCATTTTGATGTCAAAAATCAGTACTTGTCATTGGAAGATGAATATATATCACAGAAAAATATTGCCAGTTTCTGTCCTTTTTTTTTTTTGTTTCCTTTTAAAAATAATTGAGATCTGTTTCTTCTAGGATGCTCCTTTAGTTACCTGGATTTAGATGTATAGATAGAATGAAGAAAACCTCTGGTGTTTCTGAGGGTGGGATTTTATTTCTGGACTTGTGGCAGCTTTTGTTGAATTTAGTTGAATTTCTTCCTATAATTCCTCCTTGATCCCAGGAGTTTTATGTTAAAGCATTCATCAAAATTTCAGATTAATCTTTTAGGCTAGGGGATGACTGAAGCTAGTCAGTCTTTAAAGTTTATCCTCTTGTTGATGATCAAGGTCATTTCTAGGTGAAGTTTTTCCCAAGTGGCATTTGGGACATGGTTTAGGGGTGACCATGGTGGTGCTGGGATGATGGTGGGACTGGATAATTGTGAGTGACTCTTCTAACCTTGATGATTCTGTGATTCTGTAAAAACAAAAGCAAACAAAAAAGCAAACAACTCCCCACACCCCAAAACTAATGCTGAGTTTTAATAACTGCTTTCCTGAATATTTATATTAAACTATAATTGGTTTTGAGAGAGTTATTCACCTGCTGGGTGTACTTTTTAAAAAGGCATGGTAAACCTATGATATTTTGATCAGTTGATCTGTTTTTTCAGAGATCAAACCATCCTTTTTATAATTGATATTTTTACCCATTTCTTTTCAGATCATTGAGTCCTTCAGATATTTAATGGTCTGCAGAGAGCTTCTGCCCCATGTTTCTCTCTTTAGCTAAGCCTCATTGAGCATATAAAAATATATTAATATATTCTCACTGTTACTTTTCCATATAAAAAGTTGCTTTCTTGTGGCAGGTGTGTCAGGAGCATATGACCCTAAGGTGGGATTAATGCCCCATCTCTGTCTCTCTCTTGCACACCCTGGATAATATCCAAACTGGGAAGAATTTTTTCAACCAGTCCTTCAAAGCAGAGAGTTCCATGAACTTTGGAAATCAACTCATTCAATGTATAATTATTCTGAAGCCAAACAAAACTCATGATCTAGCTCTACTTTTTTGTTTGTTTGTGGTGGGGTTTTGTCGGGTTTGGGTTATTTTTTTTCTTTTTAGATTTTGTACTACTGCTGTACATCCTCTTCACTGTTTGAACTATGTGGGGAAAGCTGTGCATTTCCCACTGGAAATAGGGATGGTATAAGGCTGTGCTATCCTGTGTTTGTAAAAACTGCTGTCAATTTTGTTCTGACAACTGAAAATTGTTGTGTGTCTGATCAGGTTACAAACACCAATGACTGTTTACAAACGTGCGCTGTGGCTCAGAAAAAAACAGAGGGAATGCTAAGTAGAGTTTCAAATGTGTGTGTTAACTGAGAGAGAGGGGGAGGGAGGGAGGAGAAGTCACCTGCTCTGAGTGATGTGTGATGAGTGCTAAAGAAGCTGGAAGTTCAGCAGATCATCTGCAGCCCCAAAAGGGTCTGGATCTCAAAGGTTGCAAAGCTCTCAGTGCTCAAGAAGAGATGAGAAATTAAATAATGGAATCATGGAATGGTTTGGACCTGAAGAGACCTTTCAAGGTGATCTAGCCCAACCCTGCAATGATCAAGGGCAGCTGCAACCAGATCAGGCTGCTCAAAGTCCCATCCAGCCTGACCTTGAATGTTCTGGGGTTGGGGCATCCACCATCTCTCTGGGCAGCATGTCCCAGTGTTTCACCACCATTGTACAATTTTTTTTCTTATATCTAGTCTGATTTTTTTTAGTTTAAAACCATTATCTCATGTCTATCACTACTAACACTTCTCTGGACCTGCTCCAACAGGTCCAGGTTTTTTTCTGGGACTGAGGACTCCAGAGGTGGATGCAGTACTTCAGGTGGGATCTCACCAGAGTAGAACAGATGTGCAGAATCACCTCCCTCAGGAGACTCTTAAAGTCTCTATAGTGATTTATTCTGCAATAAAAATCTTTTCTTGATCTACACTAAGTTTGCATTTCCACTTCAAACCTGGGACAGAAGGAACTGCTTTAGTTCTTGAACTGTTCCTGGGTGTATCAAAATCAGTAGTCTACAATCAGCACTGGTGAGGTCATGGCTGAAACTGGGTGTCACTCAGTCTCTGTGCCAAAATGACTGTGGCAAATTAGAGCTCAGATAAAACATTAAAGAAAAAGCTCCCAGGTAATCTGACATCCTGAAAATGCACTTCACTGTGAATAAATAAAAGAGCAGGATCTATCTTGCCTGTAATAGACAATGTTGAGCTTTCAAGAATAATTTTAACATGAAATAAGTATACACTTAAGGAAAAACTTATCTAATTTCAGGAAAATGCAATGAAATATGGAAACTACGGCCTTGAATGTTGTAGTACTTAAAATTGTTTTATTTTTAGTGTCTCCTAGGCCAGAGGTAACCTGGGCTGATATAATTGTTAGAATACATTGGGAAGGGTTGTGGTCATTTCCCTACTCTGTTGTCTCTCAGTCCACTCCTCAGGTAACCTTCCAAAAAGGTAAGATTAGGATAGCTAAGGATAGTGAAGACAATGCCAAAATCCCTGAGGCAGAATTCCTGCACCCTGTGATAGCAGAGGTGAGGTTAGATGCTGATAATGTCCATGAGAAATGTTCTTATGTAGGTTAATTACTCTCTCAAAACAAGAGTAAGAGTGTTTTCTATTCCACCTGGCCTTTTTCCAATTTGCTTAATGTAATCAAAGTTGCATCAGAGTGAGCAGAATGATTGCAGCCAACTTAAATGGTTGTTAGATAGGGCTCAGTGGTCACATCTCCTCTGGTAAATAAAACAGGAGCAGGGAGTGAGGTGGAGTGCCAGGCTGTCCTGTGCTGACTGTGCAAACACTGCCTGGTTCTCAGTGGGCTCTTGGGCATGATTTTGGCCAGGGCCAGACAGATACTACAGCTCAGAGGAGACCAGGTACTTCCCAAGCACAAAGTAGGGACAAGACTGCCCCATGGATGGCTCCTGTAATTACCTGTGACACCACTCAAAGTACACAAGAAATCCCATTTTTCTTTTGTTTCACTGAATCCCATTTGTGGACTCCCAATCTCTGGAGGTCTCCAAGGCCAGGCTGGATGTGGCTCTGAGTAACCTGGTCTAGTGGAAGATGTCCCTGCACATGGCAGGTGTCCTTAATGTCCCTTCCAACCCAAACCATTCAATGATTCCATGAATACAATTTATGAACTAAATGGTAAAATGGAAAAGGGTGACTTAAAAATAAATGAATTCCTGTGTTGTTTTGATAGAAAGCACATTTCTGCTGGTTGGCAGCAGAGCAGCAGTTTGCCTCAAGAGCCTTACCAGCCCATGACCTGCTGACTGAGTACAAATACTCAGTGTTTGTCCAGTATTGTTCTCACTTTGTTTCCTTGTGGAGCCTTTTCTTGCCAGATAAGAAGCAGAGAAAGGATGGAAGTCTAAAGAAATATGTCTTTGGGAGAACAACCTGATGATTCAAAAGACTTGCTACAGCCACCTTAGCATGTTCTTGGGTTGAGAATTGCTATTCTCAATATCTGTCTGAATGTTTTTCCCTCTGTTTCCATCTGAACTCAGTCTTCTAGAAATCAACACTAAAGAAAAAAAGGCAAAACAGACTTCTGTAAGCAGCAGAATTGAGCAGCCTATGGCCAAAGAAGAGCAACAGAGCTGGGGAAGGGTATGGAAAACATCTCATCCTATGAGGAAGAACTGAGGGAGCTGGGAATGTGTATCTGGAGAAGAGGAGGCTCAGAGGGGACCTCATTGCTCTCCACAGCTCCCTGACAGGAGGGGCAGTGAGATGGGATTTGGCCTCTTCTGCCGTGTCCCAAGTGAACGGATGAGAGGAAATGACCTTAAATTAAACCAGGGGAGGTTCAGTTTAGGTATTAGAAATAAATTTTCACTGAAAGAGTGATCAGGCATTGGAATAAGTTGCCCAGAGAGTTGGAGCCACCATCTTCAGTGTTCCAGAGGTGTCTGGATGTGACCCTTGGGGACATGGGTTTTTTGGGGGGATGATGGTGATGTTGAGGTGACAGTGGAACTGGATGATCCTGAAGGTCTCTTCCAATTTTGATTTTATGGAGCACTGAGCAGTTGAGTTGCTGCCCCTTTTTCAGTCACAAAAGTAACTTAACAAAACACTGCAATTACATCTCTGATTTCTCTTTAAAGACTTATGAGGTATTGTCTAAATTCATGGGATTTGACAAGGGGTGAAGCTGAACTACCTCATTTAAAATGTTAAATAAAATCCCAGATGAAATAAACTAGAAGTGACTCAGGGAATCTGATACATTTTCACTATTCCATAGAGACTCCTTTGTTGGAGAAGATGGTTTATTAATGAATATGTGAAATCCTGGGACCACTCCTGTTTTATAGACTCCATTTTCACACGTTCTTTTCACACACTAATATGTCGTAAACTTAGTTTTACCTCTGCCTTTCAAACCCATAGGAAATGCTTGCTGAAAAGAAAGAATAGAGCTCAAGGCCAGAAACCTGTCAGTATTATAATGAGGAGATGCTCTGTGCTTCCTAACCCTTTCTGTCTCCAAGGGAATGTTTTCTCCTCCAAGGTGAAATTTTGGAGGGCAAGTGCATGTGCATCTGCACACATAAATGCCAATGACAAAGGCTCAGCACCAAATCCTGGTTTTTCCCCCCACCTACAGCTAAAGCACCCTGGTTCACAGGCAGAGTCTGCTGCAGTTCATACTTGCCTGGAAAATGGCCACATTTTAGAACTCACTGACCCAGAAATGGGAGAAACAAAAGCAATCAGGGAGTCAGTGGCAGCGAATCTGACAGATCCCAGTGCTCTGCTGGCATGGGTGATGTTCTCTGCTTGCAGGTTCAGCCCTAATGATAACATCAGTGGGGAGACAAGATTGGAATGGGAATGTTCTATCTTTGCCGACTCTTTCCCCATGTTCTGCAATCACTGGAAGCAGATTTGGGTAAACAAAATCCTCAGCGCTCGTTTAAGTGGTTGTGCAATCTTGAAAGCTTTGCTAAAAGAGGACAACAGCCCTCGTGCTTAATACCTTGAAGGATCAGTGAAACTAAGTGGTGGCATTCTCAACATCTTAATCCTTTCTTTTTTCTTAATTTTATAGAGGAGGATATGTTTTGGGTTTGCTTTTGCTGGGATTGGTTTTTTGTTTGTTTTTTTTTTTGCCAGGAAAGTGATTCAGAAGAGTGCATTGTACATGTATTTATTAAGTATTTATCTAAGAATCATAGAAGGACTTGGCTTGGAAGGGACCTTTAAAATCATCTTGTTCCACCACCCTGCCATGGGCAGGGTCACCTTTCATTATCCCAGGTTGCTCCAAGCCCTGTCTAACCTGGCCTTGGACACTTCCAGGGATGGTGCAGCACCATCTTCTCTGGGAAACTGGTTCTAATGCCTCACCATCCTCACAGGAAAGAATTTTTTCCTAATACCTAATCTAAGCCTATTTTCTCTCAGTTTGAAGCCATTCCCCCTTGTTCTATCACTCCAGGCCCTCATAAATTGTCTTTCTCCATCTTTCTTCATGGCTCCCTTCAGGCACTGAAAGGCCACGCTGAGCTCATCCCAAAGCTTTTCCCATTCTGAACAATCCCAGCTGTGCCAGCCTTTCCGGCCAGCAGAGCTGCTCCAGCCCTCTGCTCATCCTGGTGCCTCCTCTGGGCTCTCTGCAGCAGCTCCAGCTCCTCCCTGTGCTGTTCTGTGTTTATTCAGAGAGATACAGAGTGGGAAGGTTCCCACACCATGTACTTGGTCAGCTCTTTGACCTGCTAATTCCTGTTAGAATTAGCCTGAGCAATACAATTTCTTGCACCTGTACAGCAAAGCATGGCTGGTGCCAACAAGCCATCATTTGTACCAGGGAAGTTGAGGAACTGCAAGTAGTTAAATCATTGCCAAATGAACCCATTAACTGCCAGAAAGAGGAAAACATACCTGTCTAAATAGTCAGATGGGAGTTTTGATGCAGATAAATGTTTTCCCTAGCTTCCTGAGGAAAATGCTATTGGTGTGTTGGGTGTGAGACTGGGATCCATGGCATATAAACATCATGCACTTGTGTATGAGCTTTTTTATATCCCTGTCATTTTCTTTTCTGTCTCTTTACTCACATTGTTTGCTGCCAGGACTGAATGAGAAGTTACCCTGCTCTGATACATCTTCTCACATCTTTTTGATTTCTTTTCCCGGTCTTATTTTCCTACGGTAAATTTTGAGGTGCTATGTGTTTTCACCTAAGTTGAGTAGATGTGCACACAAGATAAAGAAATGACTGATTAACTTTTCAGTTTCAGTGCAGAACTATTTCTGACTCAATTGTTTTGAAAATGGAATAGTTCCTCTTTCTCCATTTCCCTAACTTGAAAATGTTGACTCTTTTGAAGAGATGAATACACCTCTATTTGAATATTTCAAATTTGGGGGAAAATTAACTGAATTGAGTGCCAGTGTAAATGTTTTTACATGAAATAGGGTGTGTGCATGTGCAGGGAAAATGCAATAAAGTGACAGTAGGTGGCTGAATGCATCAAAAGGAATCAGATTTGATGTACACTGAATTACAACAGCAGTATGTTAACTTTTTATATTGTGACTGGAAGGGGAAGAGATCTATCAGTATGCAAATTGACTTCATGCTAAACCAAGAATGTTCTAGTAAGCAAAATTAAAGTGTGTGTGTGTGAGGCTTGTAGTCCAATTCAGGTTTGAAGGGTTACTTTGAAGTAACGTGTGTTATATCAGCAGAAATTGTCATGGGCAAGCATTGAGCAAACATCTGCTGGCACTGAGTTGCAGGAAAGGTGGGATATGCTGGCCTTTTTTATTAAAAAGAAAATTGAGAGTAACTTTTGACAAAATAACCAGATGCTGTTTAAAAATATAGCAATATATCTAGAGAATAAAGTAACTAGGGGGTGTTGGGAGGAGGAGCAGGCTTGGGATGAGCAGCACTTCAGCTCGCGTGACAAAAGGAGCTCTGGGTTCACAGAGTGCTGAATGAACTGGCTGTGGTCACTCAGCCACATGGGAAATCCTGTGTACAGGGGCTTCCTGAGCAGGGAATGTGGAGATGGAATCAGGGGTGGGATGGAGCAAATTGTACATCAAAGGAAGCTGCAGCAGAAATAAGCACGGGAGCTTCTGCACTGCTCTGCCCACCTCTGCAATCACAAAGAAGAAACAGAAATCAAAATGCCCTTTGGAGCTTTTCTGGACTTGCTGATGCTAAAAGACAGAGATGGTGCAGCCCTTCCAGAGTCTGAATGTTTCTATTCTGAGGGTGGCAGGGGAGCATTTCCTCTCAGCTTAGCACTGAGGAAAGCTGGGAAATGTTACTGTGCTGGCGACTGACTGGCCACAGGAAATATAGCCCACAGCCAGACACCATAACTCTGTTTAACTCAGGGATGTTATTTTTGGACCTGTCATGGCATCTGTCTCTTCTTGTTCTTTACCATACCTAATGACAGGAAAATGGCTGCAGGGTGCCCTGCTTGCATGTTTTTCAGTGCCAGTGCAGTGCTCTCTGTGCTCTGGAAGCCTCTCTGTGCCAACAAGAGGATGTTACTCACCTCTGGTTTATTTTGCAGCCATAGGTGAGGGGTGCAAAATGTGGGTGACATCAGTTTGGTATTGCTCCTTCAGCTGGCCTTCATTCTGCCTTCAGAATTCACTCTGTGTACAGAAAGGAGGACAGATGTGTCCAGTTGTGATTTTTAGGAGCTGCCTCTCACAGTGCTCAGGATTCTGGGGGGAAGGAGCTTTCTGCTGCCTCAGTTCTAGGACAAAGCAGAGTTGTTATACCATTTAATTCCTTTTTATGCAGTCAGGAATGCCTGTCTTCCCTGGCAATAACAATTTGTTTTTATGGCACCTGCTTTGGGAGGCAGCCAGATTACATTCCTATTGCCAACTTGGAACCTCTGCCTTAGTGTGCTTCACATTCAGGTATCAGGTTTGGTTTTTAGCATTTTTTTTCTTTCGTTCTTTAAGAAAAATAGAAACCCACTCCCCCCCCAAAAAACAAAACAAAACAAAACAAAAAAAAAAAAAAAAAAAAACTAAAAAAAAAAAAACAAAAAAAAACCAAAAAAAAAAAAAAAAAACCCAAAAAAAAAAAAAAAAAAAAACTAAAAAAAAAAAAACAAAAAAAAACCAAAAAAAAAAAAAAAAAACCCAAAAAAAAAAAAAAAAAAAAACTAAAAAAAAAAAAACAAAAAAAAACCAAAAAAAAAAAAACAAAAACAAACCACCCAGCAAAGTATCCTGAGATAATAATCAATTTGCAAACAACAAAGTTTTTATCAGCTAGTGAAGTGCACCTCTTTCTAGTTATTTCTGGTGTGGATCTGTGTTCACTAAAAAATGCCACAGCTCTGCTAAGAATGATAAGCCCCTTCCCTGCTATTTATTTATTTTTAGAAATGGCTCTCTGCCTCCTGGGTACAGGATCTGAGGATCTGGACTCGTGCCTCCAATAATTGCACCAAGCAGCCACTCGGTGTGTGGATTTAGCAGTGGCAACAGAGGTTAAATACAACCTGTGTTGGGTGGTTTAATAGTTTTTCATATTACCTGCTCCTGCATTTTAAATGGTACTGACAATGCAGAATATTACCTTCCACATTTGATGGATTCAGTTGCTCAAATGATGCTTTGTGATCCAAGTAAAACCGACAAGAGCATTACAAAGTACAAGTAGAAAATAAACCTACACTGACCACAAATTGGGTGTGAGTTGTATACAATTTGAGGAAGGGACTCTTCTCTCTTGTTGCAAATGATTTGCACATTCCAAATTCTTTCTTTTGCCTAATGAAAAAATGCCTCATGCCTCATCAAACATGCTTTACGTCTGAGATCAGTGCACATTTAACCAAGAGTTAATTAAGTTAACAGGGTTTAGAAATGAACATAATGCACAGTTTGGAATTCTCATTCTGGCATGATTTGCATTTGGCTGAAACACCGTGTAATTGGCACAGCCCCACGAAGGTGTGTTGCTCTTTTCATGCTCAAAATGAATGTTAACTATGCTCGGGGCTTTGGATGACTTAATTGGTTAATTTTTTCTCGACATGCCTAGAATGTGGGTGTGTCCAAAGCTAAAAAAAATCCAGCTGTGGAGGCAATCAAAGGAAGGACAAAAGAGGTTACTGGGTTAAAAGCAGTTTGGGGAAAGAAGGCAGGGAAGAGATGCTGCATCTGTGAGCACTGAGTTGCAGAGGTAACAGTGGGAAATGAAACCCACACAGACTAAGCATTCAAAGTGCCTTGTTTTGCCAGGGGCCAAATGATGCACTCTGATTTACTCATTAAATGGAGGCTTTTACTCGCCTTTGAATCCTTAAATAGATGAATAGTGCTGCAAAAAAAAAAAAAAAAAAGTTTGACATTTCAGACAATTCTCTTTTCAGTGTTTGCCATGCTCCACCATCTTTTACCAAACAAACTAAAAGTAAAATAAAGAAATGGTGATGCCCTGCTAAGAACTCTGCTGTTAGAAATAACAGGAACATAGCATGGGATAGCCACTGTGCTTCTGGGAGTCCTGAGGAAGGCTCAGAAGGGCCAGGCTGCCTAAGGGAACAGAGGACATGTGAGTCTGGCCTCTGAGCAGGGACCAGCACTGGAGTTAATGTCACTCTCTGCCTAGTGTACATCAGGGATGCCCAGCTCAAAAGAACACTTGGTAAAAAAAAATCCAGGCTGCCAGGACAGGTTCCAGTTTCCACATCCTACCAATTTCTGCTTCCTCAATTTCCTCCTGCAGCAATGCTCTTCTAGCAAGGTCCTGACCAGCTGTCCTTCCCAGGATCTGTCTTCTCTCACCCAATTCAGAATTTATTCAGGAAAAGGAGAGATCCAGCTTTCTTCTGGGACTTTCTAGATCTGGTTTTGTTTACCTGTGCACACTCTGGCCAGCTCACCTTGCAGCTAGCCAAGGGTGGTCTGCTGGCCTCTTCTCCCAGGAAATAAGGGACAGGACAAAAGGAAAATTGCATCAAGCTGCACCAGAGGAGGTTCAGGTTGGACATCAGGAGGAATTTCTTCATGGAGAGGGTTGACAAGCATTGGCAGGCGCTGCCCAGGGAAGTTTGGAGTCCCCAGTCCTGGAGGTGTCCAAGGAAGGCCTGGATGTTGCACTCAGTGCTCTGGGCTGGGTGACAAGGTGGGCATTGGGCACAGGCTGGACTCCATGATTTTGAAGGTCTTTTCCAACCTCAGTGATTCTGGGATTCTGTGAGCCAAACAGCAGCCGTGCCCTTTCCAGATGGGCTGCAGGCATCCTGCAAGGGTGTCACTGTCTATGAAGGAGACTTTCCATCCCTGGAGAGGAAAACCCAGCGTGGGGGATGTCCCACGCTGTTATCAGGCTGAATGAGCTGTTTTGTAGATCTCAGTGTTGGCATAGGCAGGAGTGAGCACATCATGCCACTGGGCTATGTGTGTGGTTATATTTAGTTTTTTGGGTGTCTGAGAGCAATTTAAAGGATTTTCCCTAGCATTTAGGCTTGCAAAGCTGGAAAAAAAAAACAAACCCAACAAAAACCCAACCCGTAGAACAAATCTAGTTTAAGGTGAAGAAACCCTATTTTTGTGCTGTGTAATTTGCTGTTTATCGTTTTGCATTTTTCATCAGCCTTTTTATTTCTGGTTTCTTTGTGTTTACGGTCTCCCAGCCTCATTAACTCCGCAGTGCCATCCTGCTTGGCTGCTGGTGACAGGCTGTCAGAGCGCTGCAGAGCCCCGTCTGTGACAAACACTGACTCACCACCGCCACTGGGAAAAATCACAAACCCGACCTCTGAGAGCACCCAAAACTCCTTCAGCTCCTGCCCTCCCCTGTGTCTGTCTCTTCCACTCACCCCTGCTCCCTCAGCTGCTGTTCCCAACGTGACTGAGCCGTGTTCCCAGGGCTGCAGCGGGTGCCGCGCTCCAGCGCCATCGGGAGACACCGAGGCCTTGTCGGGGCCCACGCAACAGAGCAGCCATTAATGGATGTTAATTTTTTCTGCCTTTTCCTTTTTCCCAAGTTGTACTTAATCTCTCTCTCCACGTAGCTGTTGGTACCTTTTTGGGCTACCTAAAAACAGAAGCCAGACAAAATTAATAGAATAAAAAGTGGTTATATTTGTTGAAGGGCCTTCAGGTACATTTAGGGCAAACAAAGCCACCCAGGGCCTACACCTAAAATGGATGATGGGTCACGGGTTTTGACACTTTTGTAAGTTTGGTCCATTTGCATATTGGGGGTTAATCTTCCAATTACAGCTTCAGGTAATGAAGTCATTTACCCCAACTTTGCTCCCCCCAACTCACTTTTGTTTATATTTGTCAGTGCAGGAGACAGTGAGGTGTCCTTGATTCCCAGGCCTGGAGAGGAATTGTTTTGTGTGACCAAAACTGGAAACCAGTAGCTAAAACTGTATATGGAGTTTAAAGTTATACCCTAAAGCACTGCAGGATTACAAATATATGAAAAGTATAAAAGCTAAAATCCTGAAGCATCACTGTGTTCTCTAGGAATACCGTGCTTCCCAGTGCCAGCTGGGCACTTGGAGAGTGCTGGAGGAGCTGTGAATTTTGCACATCCCTGGGAAGGGTTACAGACCAGGGACATTGCTGGTGCTGGTGCAGCTCAGAGCAGCTGGGAAAAATCTGAAAGCTTCATTGCATTCGCTGCCTTAAAAAAAAATAAATGAATCAGTTGTGTGGTTATTTCTTTGCTGAAAGGTTTGGATGGTGGTCACAGAGCAGTGGAAAACACTACATCAAGTTGATGGGAAGAACCTAGAGGAGGTGAGCGGTGTCACTTGCCAGGGGAACTAATTTTATTTTCCAGAGAGGGAGGAAAAAGGAAGGTCATGCAGTACAAAGCTGGGCAGAAGCTGAAATTGCATTTTGCCACTTAATTAACAAGCAGCCAATCTATAGCCTGTAGCTGTCCTGCAGCCCCATAATTGGGAGCTGAACCCGTTTTCTCCACCCTCAGAGCTCCCCACTCATGACATGAGCTATCAGAGTGTGTGACAGATCACCAGTGTGGGACACCTGTGCTGTCACGTGTGCCACCCCTAGCTGATCAATTTAATTCCCTAATTAATTATTGATAGGTTCTGAGGCCTCCATTGCTTTTATTTTTAAAATTTAATTTTAATTAATGATTGGAGGAATGCAATGGTTTGTTTGAAAAGAAAAAACAAAAAAGAGGGATAAAAAGCTTTCCTTAGTCAAGCCTGTTATTTGTTTTTTTTTTTGTTTGTTTGTTTTTGTTTTTGTTTTTTCTGGGAAATATTTGAATGAATATTTCAGAGGACTTCATTTAAAAAAAAAAAAAAAGAAACCCAAAAAACATCAGTCTCATAACATGATGAAAAAGGAAGAAATGCTGATGAAAAACACTAAGAAAGAGAGGGCAGATGAATCTGGGGGAAGAGCATTTCAACAAATGGATTCCTAACCTGCATCTGCAGGCAAAAAACTCCTTCCTAACCTGCATCTGCAGGCAGCAGTGACTGGAGAAATGAGATGACAGCTTCTCCCTCCCCCCTCTGACTGTGCCCCTGAGGACTCGAAGATGTTTAATTTGATATGCTTTTGAGTCCTCCCCCCCATCTCCAATCTCCAGGGATATTTTATCACTCAACACTGTTAAAATTTAGATGTTGTTATGCCACCACCTCAGCTGAGTTTGTGCTTCATTTTTTTTCCTTTGTCAAAAAAGTAAAGCAAGTGGAGTATCCAAAATATGCACAAACCTCAGTTTTTAAGGGCAAGCTATAAGCAAATATAGGTTACAGGAAGCAAAGGCTTCTGCAGGCTCCAGGTTCTGCTTTTCCATGGATCAGTGGGTTAACTAAAGCCTATGAGAAGGCTCTCAGTGGTGTGATGGTTGTGACAGGTATTAGATTGGAGGGAAAAATAGACAAAAAGAACTATCATTCAAAATGACACGAGGTTGGTTCTTACAAAAGGGAAGAAAAATCCTGAGCTTAGGCAGAAAATGTTACTCCTGGTTTACTACTGCTTCAGGTTTGCCATTATCAGTGGGCAGTAGTAAATCAGATGCTCAGCCTTTTCTTCTCAAGTTCGTTTATTCGTGTAATTTTTTAAAAATATCCATTTTCCTCTCCTGAAGGAGAAAAAAAGAAGAGCTAAAATTAAACCTAACAACCTCTTTGAGTGATCACAGACACCTCCTAATGTTCATAATTTTTCAGGACTATGGGAAAGACCATGGGATTCAGTGTATAAATACACTTAATGTTCTTTGATGAGCCAATATTTGGGTGGCCATTTCATTACAGGAGGAGCTGACAGTAGAGACAGGTGAATTATGTATTGCAAAAATCAGCTCCTGAAGGAGACCAGAAGCAGCCCTGGTTGTGAAAAGCTGGCAGAAATTGCCCTTGCAGCAATTAAGATCTGTGTGGGTGTCAGTGGAATATCAGCCCCATTAGCCATTGTTTTTAATGCTGCTGCACCCTGGTAGGAAAGGGAGAAAGCAGCTCCCTGGACCCAAGACCTGCATAAAGATGTCTTTAATGTCTGGTTTTCAGCTGTGAAATATTGCCAGCAGGTTTGGTTTGTTTTTAATCTTAAATAAAAGGGAGGTGGAGGGAAACTGTGCAGGAGAGGGAGTAGTAACACCTTGTCCCATGGGGTACCTGTGTGCTCAGTTCCACTCTTGGTGCTGTGATTTCATCATTTCAAGTGTCAACACTCTGAGGATTTTTGTTTTGTTGATGATGCATTGCTGACTCCTGTAAAACCATGAGAGAAATCTGGAGAGAGGGAGCTCAGGGTTGTCCCTTATGGAGGAGCCCTGGATCAGGATTTTGCTGGTGCTCTTTTGTGGGGGCAGGTTATCCATGATGCTGTGGCAAAGCTCACTACCATCCTTCCTGTTTGGATCTAGCAAGGAGCCCATAAACAGTCACATGGCTCAACTCCTCTTAATGAAATATAAACTGAGGTTCAGGTTAGCATTTCACAATTTCATCATTACTGGTTTCTGTGTTATCTACAACAATGCAGCCTCATTTCTCAGTTCTGCTGCAGTCTCTGAAATGCCACTGCCTGAGTTTATATTCATGTTTCATTTTCAGGCTGTGCTCACGGGCCAGAAAATAATTAAATAATGGAGCTTTAGATTTAGATGCAGTATTGCTGTAGGGGAAAGATTAGCAGCAAATTCTGCAAATGTGGGGTCAGAACAGACAAGGTTTTGGAGCCTATGCCTAATTTTGGGGAAACATAGAGGTGTAGGAAGATATTTATAATCGAGAGACTAAAAGGAACTCCTTAATTTGTCTTCCAAACTTCTGTTAGAGGGTGAATCTAGGTGGGTGCACAGGCTTCTGTCTTATTTAGAGCTCAAATGTTAATTTTTAGTTGAATCCAAAGGTTCTTTTGGAAACACATGGAGTGCAAGCAGCCACAGTGCTGAGGGGGATGCAGAGAGGAAAATCTGTATTTGAATTCCTCTGGCTGAGACACTGCTCAATGTGAGCTGGTTTAGGTTTTTTCCCTTTTCCCTGGAACATCGCAATAAGGAGCCTCTCTCATTTTTGATCAGATTGAGTTGCAAATGGATTAGTTTGAAGAGCTCAGAATAAATGAGATCTGCAAAGGTTCCTGTTTCCTCTTAGGGTTAATCTCCCCCCCTTCCACTTTCATTTTCATGCTGCAATATCAACAAAGACTTGACTACACCAAATTCAAAGCAGCTGGGGAGGGGCAATAGAAGAAAGCAAACAGAAGGTCAATCATTGTGTTTATTCCTGCACATATTTGCTTAGTTTTTCTCCCCTTATGCTGCCTTTATATGATTTTTAGCAGTTTCCATCAGGTGGGCACATTATCTGATGCAGTGTCATTACATTGTAGAGATTGCAGCACTTCTGCAGTTTCCTGGATGTCATTCTGCCAGATATGTGAGCCTACAGCAGTTTGCATTTGTTACCCTTTCTGGTATGCTCAAAATATCTCCCAGTATTCATGTACAGATATGAAAGATTGCTTCCCATAGAGATGAATTGAACCAGCTTGTCATACCTATAAAAATCAATGTATTTTTGGAAAGGGTAGACATATGAGGAATAAACCAGAATCCAGATATTCTCAGCATTTTATAGTGCTGTCAAAACTCTGAATTATTGCGACAGAAGTCATGGATCTTAAAATGAGCATTTTCAGTATAGTCTCCATTTTGGTGGAGGGAATCTCCAATTAGGAAAGCTGGGATTTGTGATTCCACTGGTAATGTCTACATTTCACATACAACTTGTGCTATGTGTCTTGTTCCATGACATCTGCCTGTGATTAATCACTGCTTTTCTCATGAGTCAGAAAGAAATACAAATGTCTGAGAAATAAAAGATTTTTTTTCTCTACCCTTCTCCTTTCTCTCTAGGTCTTGGCAGAATATGTATGTCTGCATTTTTTTTCTCCTGAGCTGTGTTTTCTATTCCTTATGCTGTTTTACAGTGGTAGTGAATGCACAAATGCTACAAAGCACCTGGGGAAAAATCCTCACCTGCAGCGTGCTCAGCTCCTGCACCCTGCCTGGCATAAAACTAGAGGCAAGCTGAGGCAGAAGAAATAAAGAAAATAATGTATTTCACGGGAGAAGGCAGTTTGCTGCAACAGATCTATCTCATTAGTGCTGTGATGACATTAGAGGCCAGGATATTCCATTTTAACTAGATCATAAATTTGACTTTGCCTAAAGGATCCATCATCAGTGCTGTCTGTGTTCCAGTAGCTTCTTTATGGTTTGCAGTCTCAACTTGGGCCTCCCTCCTCCTAAGACAGGTTTTATCCAGAAATGGGAACTTGGTGCTCTTTTAAATTAGGACTGGAGTGCAAAGCTAGATTCTTGTTGCCTCCCTCCTGTTGACAAATGTTCTTTCTTTTAATCTAGCTAGCTGACAAGGAAATGAATTAAACATTAGCTGAATTGGTGAACTAAGTGTTGAAATCCTTTCCTTGTAAAAGGAAAAAGCATTTCACCTGGCAGATGTTTAACAGCCATTTGGTAGGTCAAGATTGAAGGAAAATGGGATAATTTTGTTTTATTAAAAATGGAAGAAACCAGCAAAATATTTCTTGAACATATCTTCTGTAGCAATTGCTTTCCTCATAAAAATATCACTCTCCAACTGCAGCAATCACAAATGTTATTTTACACTCTTTGGGGGAAAAAGCAGACAGGAAGGGACAGAAGAATAAGTAGTGGAAGTAATTAATCAATTTAAAGAAAAGTGATATGGCAAACTGCTGCATACTAGTAGCTACAAATCTATTAATAAAATTCTTGAGTATTTATCAGAGTAATTCTTGACTATTATCAGTATTTATATTATTAAGTAAACCTCATAGTAACACTACTGTTTTAACTGCACACCTGCTTCTTAGCTCCCTCCCAGGGTGGAAGTGAGGTTTATGGTGGGGATTTGCCTCTTGAGTGGCATCTCAACACTTCTAAAAATCAAAAATTTGAGTAATTTCAGCTGATAGATGCTGTATGGTGCCCACTTCAGCAGTTAGATAAGTACAGATGTGGACTGAGGTAGATGAAATACTCTAAAACATATATGGCATTACCTTCACCAAGCCAAACAGATCTTCATTGAAAATTTCCTGTACATATGGGATATTTTTTTACTGCCGTAAAAATTCTGTCATTAATTTACTTTTTTTTTCATATATTTGTGGAAAAGTGTGCTGAAAGGCAAAATTGAGATGGTGAGGTTAGTAAGAGTAAGCTGAAGATGCCAAGGTCTCAGTTAATACAAAATCCTCTACTTTTCCTATAAGCACAGCTGGATAATTTTAGGATCATAGATACAGCATAAAAAAAAAAATACAATTGCAGTGGCCACTTCCAGAGTAATGAGTTCAGAACTCCTTTTTTAATCTGTGGGATGCTTTACTGGGGAGTTCCTTGCTGTACTTGCCTGCTCATAGTTCAGTGGGGCTCTTTTGGGTTTGTTTTGTTCTCTCCTCACTTTGGCAGGTTTGATTTTTCCAGCCTGTGCCAGCCCTTCTGATCCAGGAAATCCCAAGAGATGGAAGTTGCACTTTGGAACAGGGGATAATTTTCAGTCCATAACAATCCTGGATAATATAAAGGGAATTTTTTGAAGCAGATCCCATCAGAGCTGTGTGAGTTAAAGCTGTGGCACCCCCTTCCAGACAATATCCCTCTGCCAGGGACTAGGACAGGATTTGTCCCTGCGAGGAAGTGAAGCAGTGCCTTACTTCTCCATGTGTGAAAAGTAGCCTCCAATTAAGATATCAGACAATATTTCAGAGCAAACACTGATGTCTATACATAAGGGAGAGAGCTCTTGGCAGCTGAATAACAATACCTCCTCAGTCCACTGCCTTTTGAAAAGAAAGCACAACTTCCCTTCTTGTCCTTATCTGAACTGTGCTTATGAGACAAGAAACATCCTTTCTGCTTTTATTTTCTCATGTACTCAGCATAATCTGATAAAAGTGAAAGTATCAAAATCCATCACCTGATGTGGAGAAGTATCATTTACTGCCTTATTGAGCTCTCAGTTTGCAGCTGCCTAGACAGGCTTTTCCTTAGGAGGGTTTAACCTGAGGCTGGTTGGTTTTTTCCCTCCAGATGAGAAATGTCACATGGTGTTTGGAGCACAGATAGTTCTTCTCTTCTCTCTTCTCTTCTCTTCTCTTCTCTTCTCTTCTCTTCTCTTCTCTTCTCTTCTCTTCTCTTCTCTTCAGAATCATGGAATGGTGTGGGTTGGAAGGGACCTAAAAAATCATCTGATTCCAACCCCCCTTCCATGGACAGGGACATCTTCCACTATGCCAGGGTTCCCCAAGCGCTGTCCAACCTGGCCTTGGGCACTGCCAGGGATCCAGGGGCAGCCACAGCTCCTCTGGGCACCCTGTGCCAGGGCATCACCACCCTCATGGTAAAGAATTTCCTCCATATACCAACTGTAAATTTCCCATAGCATGTGGGCTGTTTACAAATAATAATAAATAATAATAATAATAATCCATTTCAAGCATTTTCCTTGGAGTGGGATTCTTTTTAAAACACATTTGGCTCTGGGCCTATTCACCCTGTCTCCCAAAGTGCCTGGTGGGCTAAGGACCATGAGGACCAGGCAAGTATTATGGCTGTGACCCTTAACACAGGGCCTGACATTCCAGGTTCATCCTTCTGCATGTGAAGGATCGATGCAGGGTCATCCACCCGATTCCACAGGGAGCAGCTTTGTTGGGCATGTGACAGTACCTGAGTCACACACACTCATGCTCTTTACACAGTTATTTCCCTCAGTGTTTTCCCTTCTGTTGGTAGATTTACAGTAATTATCCAGACTGAACTGAATGCTGTGCTCTTCAGCCCACACCAAGTGCTGCACACCCCCTGGGTAGGACGCACACTGTGGATCTCATCTATGGACACTCCATGCCATCCAAACCTGCCCATGGGCTCTGCCATCCCACAGTTAGCTGGGAAAGGATCTTGAGAGCTCACCTGTGCCATCCCCTGCCTGAGGGTAGGATCCCCTGACATCTGTGCCATTTTTCAAGGATGCTGGGCTTTTCCTGTGCTTCTGGCTCCTGACTGAACTGTTCTCCTGAACTGAAACTTAATTCACCCAGTCAAACCTATGGTGGATGGAGCAAATCTTTTCTCTCTTCCACTCTCCACTTTGGAAACTGCTGGTTTATCTTCCAAAATATTTTCTTGTTTAGACTAAACAACATCCACTCCTCCAGCCTTTCTTTCCATGCCCTGCTTTCTAGACCGTCTCATGTTGTCATGTCTAGCATTTAATACTTCAATTACGTGTAGATCCAGGTGAATACTCTCAGCATTTAACTACTAAATTCTCATGATACATGAATAAATTTAGATATCTCTTCAGGACATATCTAAAAGGAAAAAAACCCATATGCTTATTGATGTCTGTAGCTGTTTCTGGTACAGTTTTCACACCCTGGCATGAAAGATTCAGACTGTTGTGGACCCTAGCACAGAACTGCTGCTGATATAAAACAATTTTCTTCCCAGGGTGGTGGTAACCAAGCAAAACTCCTCATAGTCAGTGGCATTTTGGTCTCTTGGCATGTGTTGTGGACCTTGTCTTCAGTACAGGATGATGACCTTTGTGTAAAATATTTTGGCATCCTGAAAAGTATGTAAAAATGTCACCTGTCTTTGTTCTGTCATTCCCACTGCTCCAGCACTTCATACAAAGGATTTTTCATTCTGCTTCTTTGAAATCTCAGACATTTCGATATGAGAAGTTTCAAGATAAGGGGCAGGGCATATTTTGTACTAAAGTGTCACAACAGATCAAAATGCTGAGGATGCTCATTCCATCAGATAGCCCTGGCTGTGCTCACCCTCTGTCTTCACCAGCCTTTCCTGGTGATGGGCTTGGATCCATGTTTGGGTTTAAGAGGTTAATTTACAACTGTGAATAGCTGGATCTGCTGCTTAAGCAGAGGAAGCTGGAAAAGGAAACAATAAAAAAGGAAACAATGAAAAAGCATTTACTGAGGCCTTCTGAGTGATTAGGTAGGCCATAGACAGGAATTAGATTTTAAACTCTTATTTTTAGAGCCCTGGACATTTGAGTCATGGAGATAAAACACTGTATCTTCAGCAAGACAGATGCTTGCTGTCCAGAGAGGGATCATGGCAGTTCAGCAGGGAGTGCTTTACCAGCCTCTTAGGAGCAGTCAGCACTCACTTGGCCAGCAATCTACCTGAAAACCACAAATACAGGGCTCAGAAGATAAAATATTCTTAGTGGGACTGAGTTTTTATGTGGCATGCACTTTGATACAATGGGATTGTGCATAGATTCCAGAATATCTTCACTGAAAATCACAAAGATGCTTTAGTGTGGCTGCTGCATTCACTGAAGAATTCCCTTCTCCATATATTTTTAGGCTAATATTTTATTTGATCATCTGGAAAACTTAATGCAGCCCTGGAAAACAAATGGCAGATGACATTTTGGTTGTTCTCAGATGCAGTGCCTTGCATCTCAAAAAGATGGTAATATTGGAACAAGAAGTGTTTGTTTTTGCTGTGGTTCTGCTGTTGATAAATGTTCTGTCTTTTCATCTTGCTTCAGGAAGAAAGCATGAATTAAACATTAATTGAACTGTATTGACTGCCAACATGCAGAAATCTTATTGTAGACGTTGGAGAGTGCAGAAGGCTGCAGGGCAGATTGCTGTTCCTTCATTGATTATTTCAGTGGTAAAAAAGACTTGTTGACAGAGTGCTGTTCTTATGTGAATGATATTTACTTCCCAGAGTATTCCTGCAGAGGTGAGAAACACAGCAAAGACAGCGTGCAATAGATGTTCTGTGTGACACCACGGGGCAGGGAACAGCGATCTCACCTTCCATTTCTGTTTGCCTCTAATAACATTAATGCTTGTGGCACTCCTAAGAAAAAGATATTGTAGAAAATTATGTCCTACGACTGACTGCCAATTTTCTTTGCTGTTTGCCTTTATTTTTGGGGCTTTTTTTTTTTTGTTGTTGTTGTTGCTGCTGCAAATCTCTGTGCTTTTCCTTTCTGGTGGCTCCCACCCTTGTATGGTAATAGGCTTTCCAGTACCCATAGTAACACAGATTGAAGGTGACGGGCAAAGAATCCCAAAGCTGAGATTCCTGGCCTGGATGACGGCACCGGAATTTAAACGAAACACGGAGCAGGCTCTGCAGGAAGGGACCCCTTAAGCACTGGCTCAGGGGGGTGAATGGAAGATTTCAAGCCATGCTGAGACTTGGAGATTTTCATGATGCACCTGTGGAAGGGAATCTGGCTAAAGGGATGCTTTTGCTATTGGGGCTGGACAGGCAGGTTTGACAAAAAAACAGTCTAAAATAAATACAGCTGTGGTAAGCTGCTGGTGCTCAGAGCAGGTGGTCATATACTGCATATGAAAAATAATTAATATCCCACAAAAATTGCACAAAAAGCTTTTCAAGTTGAATTTTTTGCTTCTTTTCCCATTACGGTTGTTGTCATTAACCCTGTAGGATGCAGTAGCATTTTAATATAATAAATCACTCACAATTTCCCTTGTTTCTCTCTGCAACACAGGCCACTAAATAATCCTTTTTCCCCCTGTTACTTTTTTTCTTTTTTTAACATAAATATGTCAGAATTAATAGTGGAAATTCTGCAGGACTTTTGATTTTAGTGATACTGAGCATTTAACACCTGTGCTGAAAAATCCTTTGGAGCCACAGTAGGTACAAATCCTGTTTTGATCTTCCATTCCAGTTGTGTTCATCACCACCTTGCTTAAGTTTTAACAGTTGCTAACAAGTGTATAATGTACCTTGTACATGCATTTCATATTACTGAAGCTGGATTTTCTTGCTTCTGTCCTCCCTCCCACGCATTTTCTGATTGCATTCACATCTTGCTGAGTTGCACTGGCTGCAAACACTCGCTGTTATTCTCAGGGCAAGGGTGATGCATGAATCATTGGATGTAAATCTCCCTGGATCTCATGAAATCAACCTTAAATATAAGCAAACACCAGCAGGGATTTTAAAGAAAGATTAATTTATCCCTTCATTCAGAGAAGTCCATCCTCCAGGATTTCCAGTCAGGCTGATCGTTGGTGAATTACTGATGGAGAAATTCAATAGTTTGTTTCAGGAATGTAAGGTTTTGATAAGCAAGGGCTATGAAAAAGGCCATTTTTGACACATTTTTTCAGGATCTCTTATGCCTCTTGCTGGATGCTTCAGGCATTAGGTTCTCAGAAGAAGAATTAAAATGGATTCTTGATTTTGTATCATTTTGGGCAAATAGAATGGATGTCCTTGCATAAAATGCCAGAGCAAGGTAAACTTGTTTGGAGAATATATAAATATTTGCAGTCTGAATGGCCTCCTGCCTTGTATCTTTCTCTGCTAGAGGAGAGGGCACAGGTTACAGTGAATCCAAAGATATCTGGCGAAGACAACAGATTAACACATCAATACACATCCAACTCTGCCTAAAGCACTGCAGTCTCCTTCCTCAAAGCATAAATCCTTTATTAATGTCAGGTGATTTGGCTTGGATTAAAATCTAATCACAGATTCACAGAATCCCTGAGGTTGGAAAAACCCTCCCAGCCCACGGAGTCTCAGCTGTGCCCAATTCCCCCCTTGTCCCCAGCCCAGAGCACTCAGTGCCACCTCCAGGTGACACCTGCAGGGATGGGCACTCCAAACCTCCCTGGATATCTGAAGGTTTCCCAGTCTAGAAAAGGTCTGAGCACTCTGAGCAGTGAGCACATCTTCTCTCTGCCACCATTTACCATATGGAATCTTTTGTTTGAAAGAGGGGAGTTCGATGCGAGCTGAAGAAAACCGTGGCACCCTTTGCTTCCAGCAAGGCACCTTATTTCAGCCTTTGTGCTGACATCCTTGGTGTTATTCAAATTAGTATTTGTCTGATGGCTCTGAGCACTTTGCTTACTCTGGCTTGTGCAATGCCTGAGTTCATTCAATCAAACATTAATTCAGTCCTCAAAAGATCCTTGTGCGCCAGATTGATTGTATAGTTTGCATTAAACCAGCACACTGGTGTAATCCCAACTGCTACAAGCAGCTGCTTTTAATTGTCTCCAATGGTGACCTGTCAAAAATTGATCCTCGTCTTCCTCTGAATCCACAGTCACTACTTTCTAATGTAATTACCCAGGTGAGCCCCAGAAAGGAAGATAAATGCATAATTATAAATTCTAGCACACTGAACCAAGTAATTATCAGTATGAAGCATAAAAACCTGAGCTGTTCTTTTCTCCCTTTTGTTTTTGCCTGTGTTTATGGTGGAGTAGTGAACTGTACCTAAAGATCCCCAGCAAGGACCATCTTTCTTGTTTGAATGAGAATTAATATCTTTGAAATCATCAATGTATGCTGTTGCTTAAATCAAAGTGTGAGACCTTTTGAAAGTCGATTTTCTAAAGCAGTTATTACATAGAGATTTTTTGTGTCTGTTAACTGCAAATACTCCACAGGGGGTTTAGAAAGGATGATCCAAATGCCAAGTCACTGCTCTGGTTGCACTTTATGCAGGACATGACTCTCCATTTTTCCAAAAACAACAACTCCATGGTGCAAAAGGGTCTGGGAATGGTTAGAAATTTTGGCCAGCAGTAACTTTTACCTGAAGGACTGGTTTGGGCTGTGGTATTGGGTGTATTTCCTTCAATTGCTTTGAAATCTGTAGGATGTGCTGTAATAATTAGAGAAATGAAATATTTGATTTTGGGGGGGAACTTTGCTCCCATTAATCAAGATTTTCCCTGTGGTATTTGTAAGAAAAGTTGGAAAAGAAATTATACATATGTCACAGGCCAGAAAGATTCCTCTCCAACTACAATTCCTCAAAGACATGAATGATTTAAAGGCAAATGGTATTTGCTACTATTTACTGAACATTGTTATCAATAATGTCCCTATGTTTGCAAATAATGGAATTATTTGGGTTGGAAGG
>WEZZ01033145.1:102905-118502 GCA_013400585.1 Chloropsis cyanopogon | reverse complement strand
CAGCAGTCCCGTCCCCTTCGTGAAAAACTACCAACACACTTTTCTTCCTCTCCTCTGAAAGTATTCAGAAAGCACACAGTGAACCCTGTTTGGCTCTTAAAGGAACACCTGCTTTCAGGAAAGAGCTGAAGATGCCTGAACACAAAAGAATATATGTGTCTTCCTAAATAGGATGCTTAGGGAGGGCATTTATGATCTCCTTTGCTCTGCATTTTTGTTCTCTGCTATTACCTCTACATAGCTTCAGGTTGAACATACTGAACACAGGGTTATCCCTAGGCAGATTCTGGTCAGAAGAATCCAATTCTAAGGCAGGATGGGCTTTAAGGGTAGAGGGAAACTGAGAAGGCAAAAAGCAAAACTACAAAGCTCATCTGTTTATGCAGCTGCCAGATATAACCATTTCTGTAACATACAGCAATTTACAAGAGAGCACGGCCTAAATTCTTTGCAATGCATTATTAAGGAATTAGGACATTGCAGAGGAGAACAGTAAGATGTTCTGCTGCCTCAAAAATGAGCTATAAGCTGTGCTGATTTTAGGTTCCCTTGTGCCATCCTTGATCCTGCCCTGGTAAGCCTAAGGAAAAAAAGAAAAATTCTTCCTTTGCCTTTTTCTTCCCATTTAAAAATAATAATCCCAAGGGCTCATACACATTCACTATAAACTTCCCAGTATTATATACAATTTTGGAGGTACCTCTACTAGACCTTTCCTTCTCACTCAGTGAGCTAAATAATTGCAGAAATTTAAAACTCACACTGCTTAAATTGGTCAATTTATTATTTTTTTAGAATCAATAAGAATTGAAAGTAACTTTGAATGGCCAAGTTAGCACTAATGACATTGGTATTGTGCTCTCTGACACCATTAAACACAGTAAAAAAACTTCTGAGTTTTTTTTAAGTTAAGTTTTAAGAGAAAATCACTATGTTCATTTTCCTATTGTGTTTGCTGCTAATTGAAGAAGACAGGACTTGAAAAAACACAAGAACAACAGGGTGGTGGCTGATGCATTCCAGGCATTACTCTCTTTCACTCTGCCTTTTTCAAAAACAAGCAAGTCTGTACATATATTGCTTTGCTATAAATAAATTCAAATTAACTTCTAAGTCACAGTCTGATTTGCAAATCCAAACTGCCTGGTCCTTACAAGGCTCACAATGTCATGAGATCACAATGTCATGATTGTAACAAAAGAGCAGAGAATCCATCTCTGACCTAAAATAAATCAAATTATGCTTTGCAGAAACATTGTCCAATCCTACTCCCTTACAGAATATCTTTGGCTCCATTAGCAAAGTTAATTCTTGCTTTGCTTTCAGTAAAAAATTACTGCTTCAAGTTGATGGCAGCCTATGGTTTGCAAGTCTTATTTTTAACTCTGATATCAACCCAAACTATGTCTTACAGCAGCAGCTGCTGCTAAAACTACAAGACTAAAAATTGCTACACAGTTGACTTTGGCTGGGCTGGAAAATGTTGCTGATTGCCTGTCTTTCCAACAAAGATAGTATTTTTAGCTGTTTGACTGGCTGAAAAGTAGTGATCCAACCTCTGAAATTCCTGATTGCCCTACTGCTGACTGGAATATCTACAAGAAACTTACCTGTATCTTTTCCCCAGATTTTAACTCCTTCACTTCTGCATTATGTGAGCAGCCAAAATCAACTACTCATCCCTCATTTAGCATTTCTGCTGAATTAGTACAGCCGTTGATTTCCAGATTCTCTCTTTGGACTAGCATTTGGTGTTTCTGTGAATTATGTTATTCAGCCTGCTCCAGCCTCCCCCATGCATCTGCCTTACATGTAATAAATATAAAGCTGTCTTGCAGTCTTCCCCCCATCCCGAGAAAAAAGACAAACTAAAAGCAAACCCAAAATCTGTTATCGTTTTTTCATCCTGAGGTCAACGTTGGTATGAAGAACTAAAATATCTAAAGAGCTGGGTCTCTGTTAATTCAAAGCACAGTGATTATCTGCCAGGTGTTCCTCTGAGCAAGTATGCAATTCTACAGTACCTCTGCCAATGTCCTTGCCTTCCATATCTTTCAATATTACTGACTTTCCTTTTGTAATAAGAATAGCATCGCCTTCCCACTTCTTGTGCTTTTTCTTTGATGCCTTACACCACACGACACTGAAATATTTCACAAGGCAGTCAGGTGCTTCCTGAGCTGCTTCTTCCTTTGCAGTCCCTGATGTTGGCAAATACAGTGTATCTAAAAGGGAAATAAAATAACAAAGAATATCTCAGGTTCTCCTGATAAAGTGTACAGTCTTTTGCATTTCAAAAAAATCAAGGACAATATATACATTTTGTCTTATACAAACAAAGCGATGTATTTCCTGTCCTTATGGTAAATCTGGATTGAGATAGAACACCACATAAGGAGTAATCCTGAAAAGAAAACAAAAAAAGCAAAACAACATTACATTGTTTCAGAAAGTATGTACTTCCAGGGAAATCAGATTACTTTTTGCATTACTAAGTAACCTCCTAATTTGACATATATACAAGAGGATAAGAATGGAAAAAGAATAAAAGGCTGAAAAAAAAGCAAAAGGGAAATGATCACAGGAGAAAATTAAAACACGGTCCTCGTGAGATTGTGCTGGGCAATGTTCTGAAAGCAAGGACAGGAACACAGAACTCAGAAAAGGGAAAAAAGGAGTCCAGGAGTCCAGCTCCAGAACCACATCTGGAGCTGAAGTCATCTGTACAAAGTAGCAGAATAACCATAACTGTAATAATACAAAATATAATTTCAACTTGTTTCCTTGCACCCTTCAAAAATAAGTAATTGTGTAAATCTTGAAACAGACCATCTCTTGAGTATGCACCAACTCAAACACTGTTACTAGGCTTAGATTGATTTAGATTTGTCAGCAGTTACCCAGTTATAAGTGTCATGGATGTAAATATTAATAGGCAATATTTAGGTTAATAAGGTTAAGAAATTATAACAGAACAGATAGCAGTTGATTATAACTTCAATTAAGAATAAACACATGCTTTCAAGAGTTAGCAATCTGAGACAAGTAATGGTAGAGAAGTCACCAGCATTACCTAAAGGAATATCTGTAGCATTCCTTTTCAGCACATGCACAGCTTCAAAAGGAGAATCAGACTAATTTTCATTAAAATACCCTTGCATGCTGGTTAAAAGCTTAAATAGGTTTGCTCCTTTGATTCCATCTGGGATTCAGCACTATACAAATCTGTTACAGAAAAGCGTTTATGCCACAGACTAACTTTTCCAAAATTTGCAAGTGTGCTGGTATTTAAAGGAGAAGCAGCAAGAGGAAATTCTTGCTCACAGTAATAGCCTGACAAAGAAGAGGCTTTACTACTTCTACATCAAGTCTACATATTCTTAAAACTGCAAAATGAGTGCAATTTTTCAGACTAGTGTTTACTAAAAGGTATTACCTAAATGAAAAATGCTGTATTCATCTAGTTGAATTTTCTTTCCAAAACACTCCAGAAGTTGTATTGTCTGTAGAGAACTCTGTGCTAAGTCAGTGCCTAAAGCAGACAGGATTTTCCATATGTAGATGTTTCTTCAGTGCATTAGCCAACATCTGCAGTTTCACGCAGCAGATGTGTCCCCGTCTCCAAGGAATAACAGAGCAGCTACTGAACACTGGCATTTCACAGAAGGATAAGAATGTGGAACAGAGTAACCCTTTTTGAAATGTAGGGAATTCTTTGTAGATGAATCTTGGTAAAAGAACCAGACAGTAACAAAAAATCCTTGCAGCTCTGTAAAAGGGTTAAAAGGCTCCATTGGATCTTCAGTAATCTCAAGGGATAAGACTTAGAGAACTGAAAGAGAGAGGGGGAAGAGAGGAAACCTGTACCTTGCAAAAGATTCATTTTATTCTATATTGAGCTTCTAATTGCAAATTGAGTCAACAGATAAACACAAGATGGTTTTCTTTTTGTTTTTCAAACTGATTCTCTTAGTTTAATCAACAACTACTTTCCTTATATTTAGATTTTAAACTATTACTGCAAGTACTGGAGATTTCACTGCAGAATTTTCTTCTTCTCTCTTGAAGGATGGCCATCCATAAACAAATGACCATCTCTTTGTCTCCTTCACTGACCTCCCACATGAGTTTGGTGACCCGAGATCTGCGTTATGGTCATTGCTCTTTTACTCAGGGCATCCTGGAAGGTATTATCTGAATCACCAGTAGCTTAACTTTCAAGTCAATAACAAGTGTTCAAACTTTTCTTATCCCTGTTTCATTTAAAATAACTAGAAGCTGCCAGATTTAGAAACAAAGCTGGAAGCTGATAGCCTTTTGTTATAGTGACTTTTGCTGAAAAAGATTTCCAAAGCAACCTGTCCCTGGTAAGGAGCAAACTGGGCACCAATATTCCATGCAATACTATCATGTTCCTATGGGGAAAATGAAAAATTATAGCCTCTGCAAAATCTGTTTAGATTTTTTTCCCTCAATTTGTCTTCTGAATTATCATAACTTCTGTTTACAGAAATATTCAATAACAATTTGTTTCGATGCTACATTATCTTTCTTTTACTAATAACTACAGTATATTTTCAGATAAAAGTGTAAGGTAGCTTTTTTTAATTAAACATTTTTATGTAAAAATAATTACATACTCTCAAAACTATCTTTCACATAATTTCCTTGCATAGAAAACCTAAACCTGTTCACCAACAATGCTGATTAGGTATTGCATTCAACCTTCTTTTTATCTTATCAGTTTTGTTTGCATTCAGCTTCACACCTATTTAACTTTAAAGATTATTCCATTGCAATAGCAGAATATTCAAATTCAATAAATACAGTGTCATGAGCTTTTCACGAATTGAAATGAGAATGGTATGTTATGCACAGGAACTGAGTTCAGTGTTTGATACAGGGGTACAGTGAGCAGTGGGTTCAGCAGAAACTCCTTGCTGCTCAGTGACCATAGACAGTATCTGAAATGGAGCTGGATTTGCTGAGACCCTGGAAGACAAACTTTAATTGTACCTTCTGAGCTCTGCTGTTAATCAGTTCGGAGTGAAAATAATAAGTAACAGCAGCCATGCATTCACTGTGGTATGAGAAACATCAGGAAATCATGCCCACTCATTTCTCTCCCAAAGCCCAGCCCGGCAGTGAGGTTTGCTTAACCATGAAGAAACAGTAGCAAGAGGCATGGCCCTCCTCCCAAAGGAAGGGCTTGGGAACTCTAAAGACATGGCTAACGAGGCTTTGAAAAGCTTCCACAAATAAAGCTTTCTCTCTGTGGTTGAGAAAACAAGGGCTTAGGTTTCAAGATATAAACCATAGCCTCACTGATATGAGGAAAAGTTTCAGCAGCCTCAGGAAGGTGATGATTTACAGAAATCGGGACGGGATCCAGTGGAGGGGATGGGGAGCATTCCAATGGCAAACTAGTTTAACCGGTTTCTGATGAGCAGGATTTAGAGAAAATGCATTGATTAAGTGCACTAGGTTACTCCCAATGCAGCAGGAAAGTAGCTGCATTATGAGAGACTGCCCAAGGTAACCCTGGTTCATTTCCAGGGCCCTGTGGGCTGCAGCACCGTAAGCACGTGCACGTCGCCGTGAGGAGTGAGGGGCACGCTCCGGCGGGCCGGGCACTGGCACCTTGGCCTGGGTGTGGTTTAATGGGTGGCTCAACCCCATCCAACTGCAGGCTGCTGCCAAAGCCCATGAGCTCACCTTTCCTTCCCTCTCCCGCTCTGCTTCTCATCCACCAGCTGCAGGAAAGCCAGCCCAATGAATCCCATCACCAACTACAGCCAATATAGGGAAGGGGAATGTGCAGTTTGGACTAAGGAGACTGGGAGGCTGCCCATCTTTTTGTAGCAGCTACTGTTAGGTTGGGGTGATTTTTAAACCATGGGTCCTGTGTTACCCATCACCTTCTCACCTGAACTTCCACAATGAAAGCATGTATGAAACAACAGGCGAGTTTTCCCTCAACTGCTCTGATTCCTCTCAATAAGAAGTACTGTCATAATGCAAAATTACATCTTAGAGAGGACAACTTTGATTCAAGTTGTGTTCTATAGCACTAAGGAACAATTAAGAAATAAAGGAGGCAAATCAAAAAGTCTGAACTGCAGTAAAAGGAGACTGGGGCTTTGAATGAATCACAGCCCAAACTCAACGCCAGTGCTCTGCTGCAGCCTCTGCAGTGACTCTGCTCAGGTGCCATCAGTCTGCTCCATGGAGCCGGCACCATTTCCTTCCTCTGAGCAGAGGAAGTAATCGAAAAGTTCCTAATTAACTTAATTGGTAACATTCTGAGAACAGACCTTCACGTAGCAGTTAAATGTCTAGTTGCCTATGGAAGATCTATATGTCACACACGCTCCTAAGATATCCCAGGAATATTTAAAGAAATATGAGTCAGATAGCATTATCTTTCACTTGCAAAGCTATTTTAGTCTAATCATAAACTTAATACTATGCTAACATGTAAATGTATATCAGTGTGCCTCCAAGATGGAAAAATATGTAATAACTCTTCCCATGGCACTTGGAGGAGTGCAAACAGTAAGAGTCAAGCTGGCTTGCCTTAAACCTACAGGAATCAATGACAGTTGGGATTACATTTCAGAGTCATTTGATGACAACCCAGTGCTTTGTACCTCTCCTTCCAAGACAAAATGTATTTGTAATTCATCTTGAATGTATGAGCACAGATAACAAACTCACCTAAAGACTGACATTTCAAGCAGAAATATTTTCTTTGGAAAACACATCATTGTTCTAAATCCAAAATTATTTTTAAAGAAAAATGCAGATGATTAAAAAATTTTAATATTTTTAAACTTCTGTTTCAAAGTCTCTTAATAATCTGAAATGCCAATCAAACTAGCCTCTAGATACCTGACCATGCAATACTATGGGGATTTCCTTCAGTAGATTTTATTTTACAAAGCTAATAACTTTGCCAGGCCTTCATAGCTAATAACTCTGCCAGGTCTTCATGAGTCCATAGTACATCCTCCATGCTAGCTGTCTCAGTTTAAGCACACATATTCACACAGTGAATGGCAGTGAAAGAAAAATCTGGCAGTGAAAGAAAAATCACTGTTTATAAGAAAAAAATAACAGATTAATCCAGTCTTAGCCACAATGAACTCTTAATTCTTGTAGAAGCTCTAGTAGCTCAATACTCTGGAAAAGAATCTAAAAATCTGCAGAGGAGATAACACTTTTTTTTTTTTTTTTTTTTTTTGCTAAGCTAAAACTTTTTCCATTCCTGAAAGTCAAAAGCTCTTAGAAATAAATGTAGTTTGCACAGTATCTACATCTTAATTTCTTGAGGATTACACACTGGACATGCTTTAACTGAGGCCAAGACCAGGTTTCTCTGTAGTCACAGCTTTCACTGCTCAGACCAAAGTTGAGTTTCTTCTACAATTCCAGCAGGGAATTTTTCCATGGCCCTCTCCTTCAGACCATCTTCCCCTCTCCTGGTGCCAAACAGGTAAGGATGGCAGAAGGGACAAGGATGTAGGGAAAGGCTAGAAGCCAGACAAGGAGTAAAAGAGTAAGAAGACAACAGGATGTGTTAGGAGGAGGGCTGGGGAGAACCACTCAGGCAGACTGGGATTGGGGTCCAGTATAAGAGTCAAGGACCAGACAGAGTTGGAAGTTTCTGAGTAGGAGGTGGTATAAAAAAACAAACTTACTGCCTCTCATCTCTGACCCTCAAAATGCAAGATTCACTATGTAAATGTGCAGCTGGAAAACACTGAGGGAAATCACAGGAGAACTTGGGAGAAAAAAATAAGAACAGCAGCTGATTAGGCAATGACAGGGAAATAGAAGTGGAAAATGACAACAGAAAAAACTAACTAAAGACAACATGGTATTGCCACACAAACAATAGCAAGCAGTTGAGCACAGAAAGGCACTCACATAAACACAACGTCCTGGTAAACAGGGCCCATTTCCCCCATCCTTCAACTTTTTCCATAATTCAATGTTTAAGATTACCACTGTGATCTTAATGGTAGTCAACTTAAAAATACTGTAATTATTACACTGTTCTATCAAATTTTACAGACTCAGGTTTGGGAGCTGCTCTACAGGTGAATAGGGCTGCAATGGAAGATTTAGGTGCAACGTAAGAGATGGAGGTAATCAAGCTCCTGAACCGGATCCATTTCACAGATCATTCCCTGCAAGACAAACCCAAATCAATTCTGAGTTTAGGACCAGCAGAAGACCCAGAATCACACAAGTATCATTCAGTGGACAAGTCCACATAGGCAAAGCAGGAGCTAAAGCTGGAATCATCATATCAGTTTCCCTGAAGTCCCCTCAGTACCTTCTGCTCTTCAATATGAAAAATTTTCAGTCTTTCAATTTCTTTGCTGTCAGCAAACTTGGGCAAAACTCACTGGGCAAAACACTGCATGCCTTGACATTAATGGTGTACACTGAATTCAGTGATGTCTTAAGGCAGTAATTTGATTTATTACTTTAAAGGGGAAAGATAAAGTTTTCAACCCAGTCTTACATAGATGAAAATATCAAATTATATGGAATAATCTGTTTAGAAATGTTAATTTGATCCAAAACCCAAAAGATTAATCACCTTGTGGTACAAAACTATGCTACCCACCTGCCCACCACCCCTATTTCCCGTCTTCATCAAGTGAATAGTTCTAAGGTTGTGAAATCAAGCAAAGCTGGAAGATGTCAAAAATAGGGTGTTCCAGTGACCTGATCTGCTCCACTGTGCATATACATCCGTGATAAAGTCTTTAGAGAAAGCATGCTGCACTATAGTGCCATGGGACCTCTTGCTCATTCAGTGCAGAGCACTGAACTACTGGAAAGGCAGAAAGGCTGTTGCCTCTGCCATCCCTCCACTGCTTTGTTGTAAATAGCAAAAGGTGTGGGATGGACAAGGCTGCAAGGATAGCTAGTCCAATCTTGTGGTTAGATAAGCTGAATAATGCCTTAAAGAACTGAACTTTACTTGCACACCTTCTGGAGCTTCTCTGTGATGTAAAGAAAGTCATTTAACCCTAACTTACAGCAATAAACGTTTGTGTGAGCGCCTGACTTGTGATTCAGTCTCATTTGTATTAATAGTGAACACTCATGGGTGTAACTGGAAGTTGTGGTTGGGACAGATTAACTGTACAATATCCTAGAGCACTGAGACAATGCAGTCCTCCATGATTCAGTCTGCCCCATAAAAGTAGGGCCTTTTGGTGTTACTCTCTGCCTCAACTCGCGCTTTATCTCCTAGGAAGTGGAGATTACACCAACTTTTTGTCTCACAAGGATGTTGAGAAACGTAATTACGTCTCATAGCCACTCAGATACTATCACAATGAACACCAGAGGAAAAAAAAATACCTAATTAATTCAAAACAGTTTGAAAAATGTGCTGAGAACAAGGCGTTCCTCTATAACTGAACAAAGAGGTGGAAAGAAAATACTGAATAGTGACTCACTGAGTTGACACAGTCCATTCTGTGAAGTGCTAAGGAAGCCTACAGAAATACAATCCTTAATCATGTACCTAATGATGATACCCAACAGAATGTGAAAACTGGGTTCAGGTTTTGCTTTTTGCGAGTTTTTGAACACTTCAGTAGTAACCTTTCTTTTCAAAGAGGAGCCTTCTATATACAATAACAGAGTTAGTAAATGTATTTAATTCAAACATTCAATCCTCTCATCGTCATTTAATGAAACATTTGCCTCTTAAGGATATCAGCTGTAGAGGAGGGAGGATGGAGGGCACATACTTTCAAAATTACAGCTCCATGGCAGAAAACTATTCTTCCTAAACCTCTCAGCTGTCTAAAAATCCAACTGACTCCAGCTTCCACTGTAAAAATTTAATGAACTAAGCTGAAAGCTTCTGTCAGGTCTACAGAAATAGATGTGCAAGTCCTATTATCAAAGGAAAAAGCAGCATCATTGAGAATTCTGAAAAGCTGCAGGCATCATTCGGTGCAGTGAGCCAGATCAGCTCAGTAAAACATTGGAACCAGTCAAATGCCATCCAAATCGACTGTTTACTACACTTCTTAATGTTGCCATCCACACTGAAAGTTGTTTTGCTTAATTTGTCAAGTAAAGGGGTTTTTACCTCAAAAAATAAATACAGAAGTGATACCCGAAAGCAAAATTTATTCTTGGGTTCTGTAAATGTTGAATGTTATTGCAATAAATTATAGTGTAAATGTGATACAAAAATATTCCAAATATTTAAATTACCAAAATACCCACATTATTAAAAAATAGTTGATAGACCATTCCACAATCACAGGCTAATTGTAGCCTTCTCAAAAAGCAGTCATTTTTGGAAGCAATTTGCAGAGATATAAGTGTCCATCCTTTTGTGTTTCAATGTAAATGGAAGGTGCTCAGCTAAACCCATATCTGGTACTTTGAAAATATGTGGTTTGACATTTTCTTAAGCATTTCTTATTACTGGTGTCTTTTTTTTTTTAGAAAAATAAAACTATTTATGTGCTGTACAAAATCTCTGTTTCTAAAATGCAAAGACTTAGATCTGTTACAAAAAGCAAGCAGGCAGAAGGGGATTTATTAAGATTACATATCCTTCATATTAACATCTGTTTTAGCACATACTGGAAGTAAAAACACTTTTGGTGTCCTGTTTCTGTTTGTTAATGGCCATCTTTGATTTCCCTGGATTAGAGTAAAGAGTCCTTAAAATACAAGTAATCAATAAAACTTATGCCCACTGTCACAAGCATGAAACACAACATATTCCTGTCCTAAATTATTTAAACAGGACTGTTTAAAATTTATGGCATTACCCTGGGAAGAGGCACACAAAGAATGAGTCATATTTTTTAGAATTTTCATGTGTTATGCAGCAATGATTACTTGCAGAGTGGCTGACGAAATATTTGGAAAGGGAAAAAGTAATCTTTCCAAATCAAGTTACATAACTTTGATTTACATAAATGTAATCCATTCAGTAGTCCAAGCAGAAAAATAATATTTATGGCCCAAACACAAAAACCTAGAGCTTTAGTTGTAATTCTTACTAGGAAAGCAAAACAGAACAGAGAAAATGAAGGAGGAAGAGAAGAAATTCATCATTGTGGAGCTATGAGGTGTTTACTGTGCTGTCTTTGCTGGCTCTGGCTGTAAGAAAACTGAATACAACTTAAATTGCATAGAAATTCCAATGCAAATTAATAAGATGACTCCATGCAGGAAGCCTTAAATTCATGATGCCTTTAACAGAGCCTACTTTATGTCAACCCTGCCTATTTTTGGTCCTGAGCTGACCACTTATATAAGGAAACGCTAGAAGACATGGAGATGTGGCAGCTTTCCATCAGCAGACCGGCTCTACTTGCTATTCCCCAAGGACTGCTTTGGCCCTTGGTGGCACCAGAAAGCCTCTGCAGCACGTGCAGCTCTTCTCACCAACTGCCCCTATGTGTGTCTCCTTGGGTATGTGCACCTACGGACATTAGTGCATGGGCACGCTCACGAGAGAGGGATGAGATCTAGAGAAACATTAAATTTATCTCTATTTCCTCTGAAAAGAAGCTGTAGAGATGCCCACTGGATCTTCAGAGCTAAAGTGTCTGAAACTCTCCAAGTAGATTTAAGTTCTGCACTGCTGCAAAACGTCTTTAATGCCATCTCAGAAGTTCACTTAGGAATTGTGTATTTTCAAAACTCAAGTACAGCAAATTAGCACATACATAACAAAAACTATTCTGAAAGGAATAGATTTTATCTGGTAGAACTAATAATAACAAACAGCTAAGGCTGAATTCCCTAAATGAACTCAGTCCAGTCCTTTTCTGCACACACACTATGCAGCACTCTGAATCACAGAGCTACAACCCATATTTTCCAGGTCTTTTTGCAAAAGAGCTGGGCCATTACCCATAAAGCTGGACAATTCAACTGCTCTGAAATCCTTACTGCCCCAAAAGAAGGCCACATGTGATTGACATCCTTGTTGTCATCTGGGACCCTCTGGATCTAAACAAAGTGGCTTCCTCACTGAGGCTGTCTGTCCCACTACTGGCAAAACTACAGACACATTTTCTTGCTTTCATTCAAGGTGTTCACAGCTGAGAACTCCCTGATCCATTCTCAAGAGCGCAATGTGCTCAGGCTGGACAGGGTTTCCTAAGAATCAGTTGTTACGGACTACATCCAAAGTGTAACAAACTTGTTCTGAAAATTACCACCTTCTTTGTTAATGACTTACAAATTAAGACAAACTTGAGTGAGGTTTTATAGGAATGGCCAAAGACCAGCTTGATGCCAAGTTTCAAGTACTTTTTCAAAAGCACAGTGAAACTGGAACACTAGAAAGGAAAGATGATAAAAATTCAATGTATGCTAAAGAAAGTATTCTCCCTCCAATTTGTTCCACAGGAAAAAGATGAGTCATCAACAAACACATACATAGAACACAGGCACTATAGCCGGAGAGGAGATAACACAGCATAAAGCAGCTTGGCCAAACTGACAGTTAATGCTACAAGGTCATCTTGTCTCGTGCAACCTACTGCCAAAGCCTCCTTACAATGCAAAGCAATGCAAACATTACTTGGGTGAAACCTGCAGAGCTTACTGGTCAATTTTGTTGGGGTGGCTTACAGTGCAGCCCCAAATGCCATATTACAATAGAGAACACAGCAATAACAATAGTAACATGCTGGTTTTAATCCTCTACCTCTGCTACGTACCACACGTGAAAGTTTTGGCTTTGCAAAATGGTATTCTTAATAGTATCGACAAGTGGCCTATGTAAAATTTATCTGCAAACTGCTGCTGAGTTATGATAAATTACTTCTTTCACATGACCTATTCAGTGATTAGTAACAAATACAACTCAACAATACTGCAAATTTTTATCTGATGCAATGCAGGACAAACAATATTGTAGCAACTAACCACAGGCAGTCCAACATCCCTTCTCCCCATCCCCAAACTAGATAAATACTTTGTCCAATTGCTTCTGTTAAATGAAAGCTAAAAAAAAACAACTTAAAAATCCATCATTTATAAGCTGGTTTACTTAATTCAAGCATGTAGAAAGTTCCGAACTTTGAAAATTAATATATTTTGAGAAAGTATCAGCAATACAGACAAGGCTCTTACAACAACATACAAAGCAAGCAAACGGCAACACACAGAATACTGTAAACAAAATGACTGAGCCTTAACCAAACTGGGCCCTGAAGTCAACCAAATCTGGAAGGGCAATGTAAGCCAGTGGAATTGTTTTTTCATTATATTTATGTCAAATTATGCTACTTATTGTGCCTAACTATAAATGAAAATCAAGAGCCAAAAGGGAATGGCCAGGAAACAATGACTTCTTTTCAAAAAAACTATAATTGCGTGTTTTTGTGTTTGTGTAAAATACAAAAAATAATCAGTAGCTTTTTCCAAGTTGGCAGTTTTGTTAAGGAGCAAATAGAAATCATAAATTATGTGGAGTAACTGCTGATTAAGTATTCAATTAAAATTATATTATATTCTTCTTGAGTGAGTAATACAGAGTCAAACAAGGTGTTATACTGAAGAGATATTTGGATGCATCAACAAATCATTCTGTGTAATCACTAGGATGAAACAGTGTGAAAATCCCATAGCATGGAAGAAAGGCAGGGGCAGTGGGGAATGCCAATGCCTACAGATGGCTGAGCTTTCCTTGGGTTCTCTGACCCTCATCCACCTCCCCACAAACATGAATCAAAAGCAAGGTTTTCAACTATTTTACCACTGCACAACTGTAGGTTTTACAAGGAAGAATCCACATTTTGTTCGTTAGCATTCAATGGAACTTCAGGAAGCTGCATCTTTAGTATGGAGAAAAACTTTACCCAGACAAACTAGATGCCATTTAAGAGCAAGCATCATTACACACAGGTTGACACCAAGGCAAATACTTTTGGTTTTAGCAGAGATAAAACACAGAAACAGAGGTCGCAGAATGATTGAAATTGAGTCCTGCATTATACAGACAGCTAACAACCATTATTTTAGCTACTGTAAACAGCACTTTTTTTTTTTTACTCTAAGACACAGGCAGTAAGATTTCTCAAATTATTTAAGACCTGGATATTGAAAACAGAATAATGGCCTTACTTGTAAGGACTACACACTGAGAAGCTATATTTAATGCATTTTAATGCTAAAAGTGTTCTTTTTAGAGGCTTCTTTTTATTTTCATAGGCAAAATGGAAAAGTAATCAACATCTTAGGAAAACAACATTTTATCATCTTCTTGAGTAACCATTTTATTATTTTACAGAAGTTAAAATTGAAAGCACTTTAAAAAAAGATATAGGAAATTTTAAAAGACAGTTTAGCCAGGCAGCCTGGGTAGCACAATTTCTTGTTTCTTCCTCCCACTCAGAAACAACTATCATTTAATTAGAAGGAACTTAATGGATTTGACTATTGGAAATCCAGTTAGCACAAGTCTGCTCAAAGAAGACATTATGCAAGCTCAAGTTTATGCATTTTCATAGTGGGGGGGGATTCCCAAGTCAGAAAATGCGTAGAAGTATAAATGAAAGAAATAAATTTAACCTAGTTAAGTGGAAAATATTAGAAAACAGGGGTATGACAAGTACAATTACCTACAAGCAATATCTCCCAGTCCTGGAGTGTTCTCTCTTACCATTTTTAACTGAATAGAATTCTCATCTAAGGCAAGCATTCCACAGGAATCAAAAGCTTACAGGGGGAAGCAGGAACAAAAAAAGCAAGATAATTAGGTATAAGCGATGGAATTATAGACTGATTGTAGCCAGTTACTTGGATAGATGAAATTACACAAGATGCTGTCACAATCATCACAAAGTCATTATAGGCACAATTTTTAATTCTAATCTTAAACTTAAATCCATTAGATGTTTGGAATTAAGTTACTCCTACAGCCTGTTTATTGCAGTTATCTTAGTAGAAGGACATGAACATATGGTAGAAATTTGTCCTTGCCTAAAATTACTCTGCTTGTACTCTGTACATTATAAACATGCAGACAGGGAATGGCACTGCCAGATGTAGCAAATGGAGTAAGAGGATAAGAATGAGGGTGAAGGAGGGAAGGGCTTCCTACCATCCCTTTCACACATGCTAGCACAGTGTCATTTGCTGGAACAGTAAAAATTCATAGCACTTCATGGTCCAGGAAGACCAGCCACAGCTGTGGTGCATGTACCCAACATTAGGAATACATGGAAAAAAACCAGGAACAGGCACGGAGAAGTGAGAAGTCTGACTCAGAAAGATAACCTGATACTCTAAAGCAGATGTGGAGTGAGAAAGAAATGCAAATCCACCAACACAGAGAGGTATAATATATAGTCAGCACCACACTGAACTGAGAGAGCAATATAATGGCACTGAAGGAGGAAACACTTCTCTAGTGAAAGGAAATAATGATCTCATGAGTAGAGAAAGGAGCAAGCTCCATGGGCACTCAACAGATGTCTCCCCCTTTCCCAAGCTCCCCAAAAGTCAAAAGAAACAAAACTGACAACACAGAAAATGAGAAGCATGAGATCTCTGAACTAGAGATGCTGCTTGCAGATAAGA
>WEZZ01033145.1:76618-87053 GCA_013400585.1 Chloropsis cyanopogon | reverse complement strand
CTCAACACATCCCCTGCCAGTCCTTGGAAAAGGGTGTTTGCTTTATATCTGCAGTGTCCAAGTAGACCTCTCTTTCTGCATGAGTATTTAAGTCTTTCTGCTTGTTTGTTTATAAATTTTAATTTTCAAAAACTTAATACCTTTTTTTAAAGATGCATGAAAGACTATCATCTTTACATAAAACAGAGCTTTCTTCAATAATGGATATATCACTGCTCAAAAGTAAAGCACTTGACAATTTCTATTTTTCATTGTAAAGAAGCAGCCACAGTTCCATTTAATAGACAAGTTACTACTGTTAAAATTTCATTTTTAATCCCTCCATTTCCTTGGAAAATGTTGAATATCTTACATCTAATATAATTATTTTTCTTTATTTTCTGATCATGTAATAATACCCTTCTGATTTCTGGTTTCCTTCCCCTCTCCTTCATTATCTTCATTAGCTCAAATGCAAAGCACATTTAACTGGGGCAAATGAAAAGTACATTTCTCTGCCAATTCACTCCTCTTTTCTCCAATGTGTGAATATCCTGGTTATATCATCTATAATTACATAAAGCCTAGTTATTCATATGACAGCAAGATATGATCAAACCAAATTATAAATGAACTGTGGAAATATCCCCCTAGAATTATGCAAGTCTGGATTTGTTTTACAGCAGCATTGCAGATTGCTGCCCCATCCAGGAAAGCAGTTTTGCAGTTGCTGAACATTATATGAGATGTTGCCTTTGGTGGTGAAGCTGCTGCAAAGTTCCTTCTTTCCATCTCACTCCTGGCTGCTAATTGTATCAGCACTGTGTAACTCAGCTCTCAGCTGGTGGGCATCCCAAATTCAAGATGAATAAACACAGTTAGGGATGTGACAACAGCCCAGGGGAACACTGAGTTGCACAATCAGCTGGGAAAACACGAGGGGAGGCCTTAAGACAGCAGCAGAGTAGAAAACATAATTTCACACCCCAAGGAAGAGCACCAAGTAAAAGGTGTTTCCTGAGGAGATGTCAAAGAATCCCAAAGCTACAGACCACCAAACACAAGACCCACTGTGACTGATGTATAAATGAACATTTCTGGAACCAGCATCTATCAGATATGGACAATTTATCTTAGGATGTATTTACATCAATCCAGTTTTCTTAACCAGTCCCCATCTCTTGAGATGGACTGATCAAACGGGCACAGATGACACCTAAACAGTAAAGAAACTATCCTGAATTGAGAATAAACTTGTGTATAAATTTGTCTGTTCACTATTATAAACTATTCTTCTAGAACATTGCAGGGAAAACATTTTAAATCATAAAGATCTATCAAAGTGATTTGATACTATTTTGAATAAGAAATTACAACAAAATGTATAGATTTGTAAAATCTTACTTGCAGACAATGCAGTAATAAATTACTTAGATTCAGGCAGATCCAGTCACATCTTAGCTGTTCTAAGGTGTGCTTGGTAATTATCAAGAGCTACAGATGATTATGGAGTACCTTTTACCCAAAGATTTAACTGCTTTACCAGCTGTTTATAAAATATTTAAAGGACACACAGAACTGCAGCTACACATGCAGCTCCACCACTAAAACAGACTGACTGAGATATCTTTTCCAGTTCATCTGTGAAGTGCAACAACAAAAATTAAATTAATACTTGTACTTTTGCAGATATCAAAGTAATTCTAGGAATAACTTGCTTCATTTTGAGATGCCAGGCATAAAGGTTTTTAGTTCTGTTACTAGAAACCATTAAGTAGGCAGTTAGACTGAAACTGGGCAATATGAAAGTCCTGAAAATAAAATTTTTTAATCCTCTGATTAGAAGTGACAGGTAATTGATTGCTATTGAACTGTGGATTTTCTCTTAATATTCTCATTAATTGGTTAAAAGGACTTTATTCCTATCAAGTGATAAGAGGTATCAGACAGACCTGTAATAATGTTCTAGAAAGCTGAAGGAACCACATTATCAAAAATGAAGCTTAAGTATGCAAAGCATCCAAACCTTACAGAGAATGTAGTCAGTAAACACTAACATGCCAGAGAAGATAGAGGAAACATATTCAAAACTGTATGCAAATAGTAAGTACAGTTGATATCATCAGCATGAAAGACATTCAGAAACATCTATTTAGAGACCTAGGGTGAGCACATTAACCCCGTTGTGAAATAGAGTTACAATTTGTCCTCATTGTTAGCTCAAAGATCGTATCTGACCATGACTTCTGGCAAAGTTCCTCTTGGAAGATGCATTAGCAGATGTTAGTGATGGATGAAAGACAAGGTACTCTTGAACCAAAAACCAACCAAAGGGGAGGTGAGCTGTAAGAGAATAAAACTCTTTATCCATTTTTTCTGTTCACCTACATCCGTTTCAAACAATGAAATCTTAGTCCAACTGGAAAGTTGCGTCTAAGTGTTCAGGGGAAAGAGCTGTTCATTTCCACACACAAAACAGTAAGCCCACGGGGCAAAACACAGCAACATTCTCCTAGATTAGAAGTACCAACAGAAAGCAAGCTGTAAACTCAGATAATAAACATAAATTAAATTATGTATGCTTTATACAAATAAAATAAATATATGTTAAATCATTGAATTGAAGGCAACATGGATAAAAACCTCAGTTCTTGCCAATCCCGCTCACTAGCAACACTGAGGAGATACTAAGTATAGTTTAGGGATCTGCCTGTCCATTGCTTCTTCAAATGCAAATTATTTGTACTTTCTTGTTATTGCTAATAGAACCTCAAAATGTCATGAGGACAAGTGAAAACCAAGCACTGGAGAGGTACAATAATATCCTTCCAAACACATTAATGGTTTTGTTTTCAGTTACTGGTAAGTAGTTTAGGAATGTTTAAGTAATTTTCATTTTTAAAGAGCATGCACACTTAGCTGAATTCTTTGGAGGCATGTGAGAAAAAGTATTAATGACAATGTCAAATAAATCACCTCCCTCCCAAAGATCCATTGTGTGAACAAGTATTATATTCTGAATACAAAACAGAGGTACCAAAGAGATTGCCATGTTCATTCCTCTTAAAAACAAGCAAATACCAATTCTTAAAAGAGTAGTAAAGTTCATTTTCCTACAAAGAAACATGTAACATTATTTTCCAGCATTCCGAACTTAGAATCAGAAGTCATAAACTGCCCAATGAACATGTTCAATATCTCACAGTTCAAACACTCCTAAAATTACAACACATACGTAGGTTTCATTCAACTGTTGCTACAAACTTATTAAATGTCTCTGGAAATACCTCATCTCACAGAATTTCAGAGTCCCTAGCACTTCACTTTTATTAATGAATTTTTAGGGAAAATTTTTTTTTTTAAAGACCCTTAGAAAAACAAGTATTTTTTAAGCCAAATATGCTATAATTTTTAGATTGATTCCATCTAATAAAATCCTTACTTGTCTGCTCCAAGAAATGGACACCATGTGTCATATAACTGCATTAAGTTGGCTTTTTTTTTTTTTTTGAAAGAATGCACAGCATTTTGAGGGCTGGGTTTCAGAAAGATTAGGTCTATGAACAGTGCAGTTGTCCAATGGTTCACAGGTGTTTCAAAAGAATTTCAATGGAACCTAGAGTATTTATTTACACATTCTAGTGCTGCAATGGAAACCCAAACAAAGCAGCTTTGAGTGTGATATATAACTGTCAAACTGTTTATCATCTGCATTAAACGATATGGAGACAATAAACCAAAATAATGCATACACACAGACTTTTTCAATCTTAAAATTATTTTAATGCCCCTTCAACAGAGAAGTATGGGGCTCCAGAGACTGACAGTCAAATATAATTCCATTACAATATTAATAATAATAAAAACCCCCAACTGACTCTGGCTTTCTCAACTGGTTTCCATTACTTCTGAATTTCATACCAAAGCCAGCTTTGACAAAACTATTTAACTTCACACTACAAAGAAGGTTATGATTTACATAATCAATGTAATTGCTACATTAGCTGTAATGAATAGCAGACAAAAGTGATGTAAAGGGCAGAAACTGTCTTGGAAAATCTAAGTTAATCAGAAATTACTTAAGATTTAAGGAAGACTCAATACAGGATTGGTTTCTCACTACAGTGCTTGCATCACCAGTGAACCTGAAGACCATAACTAACATTGACATTAGACTTCCTTCTTTTATACCACATTTCATGACAGCTTTTCAAAGGCTTGCAGGGTTAGCTTCATTCTGCAGGCATAGAAAGGGCTTTGGCACAAAATGCCTTGTTCAGAAAGGCAACAGCACAACAACAGAAGCAGCTCACCCAGCTTCACTCCACAACTTTTTAGTTATTTTTCTAAAGTCATCACAGAGGACCCACACCAGCTGCACCCAGAATTCACAATATGAAAAAGGCATTTAGTATCTTTCCCACTTCATAACATTTTTTATGGAATGACTGCTGATTTCCCAGATTATTTTGGAATTATTTATCTTTCAAGTGTGCTGCTAAGCTAAGAACTAGCAGATACAAATTTTTGCAGATGTACCTATAGGGAAGCATGACCCCTCAACATGTCCCATAGACACTGAATATTTTCTTGAAGTTTAGGCATCAACTGGAAGTTTCAGCATGCAGCAGATAAACACGAAAGTCGTAAGACTTAAAGACAAGGAAGCTGAATTTCCCCACATTAGCTCTGCCAAACAGAGTGCATACACTCTGGGTCACATACCATGCCAGTGGCAGCATCCTGTCAGGACTATTACATTCCCATTTTCTGGGAATGAAATCCAAAAAGGAGAGTCAATGGGAAAGGCTCTCCAAAGTACCTTACAGAATGGAGGGGCTGCTGCCTACCAGGGCCTGGAATTTGTGCAATCTCCAGATGCTAGAAAGGGTTTGATGGAGAAAAAAATAATCAAAAACTACAAAGACATGCAAAAGGGACAGACAAAGATTGTTCAGGCAGGAATGAGCATGTAACAACAAAAGGAAAAACACAGCCACTTTTAAACAGATGAAGGTCAGTAAGCTTCCTCAGCAATGCACTGCATCCTATTGCCAGACCAACTCCCATCTTCCTACTAAACATTTCTAAATATTTTCCTAGGTGAAAGCTGGAGTTGGACAACACACAGGTTACAGAGCTCAGGTACCTGATCTGTCAGCAAGCAGAGAGGCCAGAAACCAAGTACACTGACTGGATATACTGTGTGAGATTGCTAACAAACACCAATGTGGACTAGCTGGCAAGTATGGCAAGAGGCTTGGAAGCCAAATACTGGAGCAGCCATGAGTCTGGGCCAGATATTGGAGAGACCAGAAGGTCTGAGACTTGACTACTGAAGGGACCAAGAAGTCCCTGCAAGTTACTCAAGAGACCAGGACATCTTGGGGGCTGGCTCCTGGTAAGTTCAGCTATGAGCCAGAAATGTTTGTATGTATGCACCTCCTGGGCACAAGGCAACTGGGAGATCACTGAATCCAGGAGCCCATCACTAAGTAGACCGAGTGGCTAAGACAAGTTACTGGCAGGACCCACAGCGTTCTTGTACCTGTGGGAGTTCAGGTCTGCACACCAGCAACCAGACTGGGAGCTGTGGGCCTCTGTGGATCATGTGCCCACAGCTGGGGTGTCCAACAAATCACAGAGCCAGCTACTGAACAGACTGAGTGCATAAGGTCAGCGAGGGATCTAAATTCTCTGTGTGCAGGTGTGTTTACATATAGATACATGTGTATTCATTTGTTTTTCCACCAACAGGCTTTCGCCCCAAGCAGAAAAGGGAAGGGATGTGTCCATGGGCACTGCTCGTGCTTGCCTGAGTGCTGTGCTCCATATCCATGCTGGCCTACGTTGCAGTCATGTGTATGTGTATATAGGACATATCTGTGCCTATTGGCAATAATTCCCTTTGGGGAGGTAGCCTCACTATTGGCTGGACCTAGGGACATGGAGGTATGTCAATTTTGCTTCAATGAGGCTTCAAGATTAAAGAGGTCTTATAACAAACAAAATTAAATACGACTGTTAAAGCCTTCCAATGATTCAAAGTGATAAGTGGGCCTGAAATGCTCTTTTAAAACTTCACTCACTACACTAAGTATTATTAACTAAACGAACCTTAAACCATCATTATCAGTGTAATTAATTATGAAGAAACAACAGTGAAATAACTGTAAGACAGGTGTTTAAAATGCCTGAGCTGGCTCCAAAAAGAGGGATTTTCATCCATCAATGTTAGTAACCCAGTTCAAGTGCCAGGCTTTCAAGATGTACTTAGCTCCTAAGGTCATACATTTGCATTCACACAACACAGAACTGTGCTGCATCTGTAGTCAGGGCACACCAAGACTGAGAGATGAAGACACTCAACCCCACAATCTCATTCAGGTCCATCCAAGTGCACTTGCTATACTTCAGACACTTCAGTGTCTTTGCAGTGCTTACTACCCTGGTTTTTCAGAGGCATTTATTACCAGGGCACAGCTGATGAAGTGCACACCCACAAATGAGCACAGCCAGTTCTGCTCCATGGCTAAAGTTGGCTTAAACCTTAAGTGCCCACTGGAGACAGTGAAGAAAAGAAAACCTCAAAAATTCTGAAAAAAACCTGAATCCATTCAGAATGGTTAGTTTTCACTGAATGAGGTCAGCAAGGTCTCCAAATTACAAATTTCCCACTATTTATGGTATCACAATTCTTGTATTGCACCAACTGTAGATTAGAGTGAGTTGACTATAAGGCTCTTCTGGAAGACACAAACCTGAATAGCAGTATTGTCAACTGGGCTCCAAAACACCTTGGTACTTTCGTTTTTCATTAAAAAACTTGTTCAACACTTGTTTCTTTCACTGTATCCAGTATAACACCAAATAATGGCACCACTGCACAATGCTTGTAATAGTACATCACGAAAGTTTAGTATATGCAGTCCATCATTCGTCAGCTTTAAAATTCTCTTATGATACATGGTAGTAAAAAAGAAAGAGCATCTTACCAGCTTTGGGCACCTTTAGCGTTTTCATTTCTGCTTTGCTACACTTGTCAATGCTGAAACATGCTTTTGTGTTTACTTTTCCAGTTGACTCCACAGACTGTGTAAAATTTTCATTTTGATTCTGGACGTTTATTTTAGACAGCAATGAAGCACCTCCCTCTTTCTCATCTATCTGCAAAAGAGAAACAAGTTCACAATAGCATTTTCTTCATGCAGGTGAAGAGAAATAGAGAAAAGAGCAAGAAGGCATTTCAAGACATATTAATTGTCATTATCAAATTGTTACATAAATATATACATCTCTGCAAAACTATATGCATCACAACAAAGTGTGTGCACACAACACCAAACACTTGTGTGAATAGTTTATGAGTCTAGTTTAATACAAGTCTTCTGTAGATAAATAAATAAAAATTGTGCTGCTTTTCTGTGTCAATATTAAAGGTTTCAGAGAAAGTCCCTTTGCAACAGAACTGCCACCCAGCATACTGAGACTTTACGACAAATGTCCTTGCATTTTAACTGCTTTTACAAAAAAAATTCCAATAATGCCCATGCCAAGGTGCAATCTCCACCTCATTCACACTTAAGAATTGCATTTGGACTCAATACTGATTAATTTTATTTATTTGAAAAACATTTTTCTGCAACCACTCCACAGTGAGAGAAGTCTAACCTGAGAAGCAAGGTCAAAGGTACTGACAGCAAAGCTGTCAAAATTTGTTCTGGATAGATTATTTAAGCAGAGATAGTTTCTGGTGAGGTCAGATGTTATCATTTAATCACAATACTGTACAAAATACTTTTTAGTGCACAGTTCAGTTTACCTCCTTTAATCTAATTTCTTGGTCCATCTCCTTAGTTTCATTCTTGAGACAAGCAGCAGTACATTTTCCTGGTGGTATAAACCTTGGCTTTTTGCCAGCATTTCCTAGGACTTGACTTGGAGCTGCAGATCGCCTCATGTTTAGCTGCACTGCTCTGCAGGGTGGACAGGAAGGAAGGAAGCAGATAAAGACAACTGTAGTCAGGATAGGCTTTAAATATAAAAATATATCCATAGATGACAACAAAAGCATTACTTCAAAATATGAAAGAGCATACAAGATCTTCAAATAACAGTATTAATTCACAAGCATAATAACATTTAAGAAAAAGTGGTATCGTTGCAATGCTTTGTTTAAGTACTAAGAAAGATCAACTACAGCAAATTCTGAAGCTGAACACCTCAATTTTCATTTAAAAGCCACTAATGCAGCTCCCAATAGCAATAAATGCTCTGGAGATGCACACTATAGGGCTACTTAGCAAACTTACACCAGTTTATAAAAAGTAAGACCATTTTAAGCAAAACTTACTATTCTATATACTATTACTACACTATCACTATACTATTACTATACTATTCTACTATAAACATAATTTTGAAAAGGCCATTATTAGTGCACAATGAATCTTGAAGGTATGTCTCATACCTGGGACCAGCATTTTGCATTAAACAGTCAATTACATTGGTCATTCAGGTTCACCAGAATAAGATTAACATTCAGCAGAAATCTAGCACTGAATTACAGTGGATATTATTGCTCCATGTTATGTCCACTTGAACAGTGGAAGGAATGTATTACAGATTTTCCCTCAAAATAGAAGACCATTATTCCCCTGAGCAACCTTAGGGCAAAACCAAACACATGCCAATGTTAATATGACAAAATTTACTTTGCAACCAATAAAAAAACAAGTTATAATCTTAATGCTTCAAAATAGTAGATAGAAATCAAACAAAAGAAGAAAACTCCGACGGAATGACACAGCAGCTGAAATGAAGAAGGCAAGCACAGCTTACACTACAGTTACAGGTTTAATTCTCCATTTACACGTTTATTTTAAATGAACCCCCCAACTACTAGGTTAAAAACAAACCGTAATACAGATTACAGAATCAAACTTCTGCACCATCTCAAAAGCCTGTTTGCACCCTGCTGCAACAGAGAGTGTGTTTCTGCACCTTTTTTTGGTGCTACTCTGCACTCCAGTGGCTTCCTGGGGCACAACCACCGTTCTTTCCAAGGTTTGCACTGAAGCAGTGACAGAGCACTGCCAAAACACTTTGCAAACATGCAGAGACTGGTAGCAGGAGTGCTGCTCTCTCTCCCCCATATCTGCACAATTAGCATTTATATGATGCTGTAACTAGACATAAATCTCAGGGGCAAAATGGCCTCAACCGTTGTCACTTCCACTGTGGCTGTTACTAAAAATACAAAGTAAGAAGCCTCTGACTGTGTCTACACCAGTTCACTTAAGTTAGGCTAACCTGACAACAGTGATAGCAAATGAATTTTAGTTAACCCTATGCAATAAGGGAGTGGCTTGGTTATTTTAAATTAAATATTGCATCCAGAAATACATCTTTGTCTTTTAAAATACAAGCTTTTGTAAAATATAATAAAAATATGTAAAAAAAATAATAACCAAAATGTTTACATTTTGTCCCTTTACACTACTACACAATAGGAATAGAACATCAGGGATGTGCAACAAACCACTGATGCCAGATCTCTCAGATAAGATCAGAGTGAGCGTAGCAAGGCAAGGAACAGCTGCAGACTACACCTAAATGAAAGAATATGCAAATATGCCTTTTCCTCAGAGACAGATACACCAGGGAACCTTGTACTTGCCTTATTGCTGTTGGGTCTGGCTGCGGGGAAACAGCTGCAAGCAATGCACAAAGCACCCCTCCTAACTTTTATTAGCAACCACGCCTGACCAAACCCAGCGCACCACCAAACCACAGCCCCAGCCGTCCCATGGCTGCGTCTGGTTTGCCAGGCATTGAATTCGGCTGTACATCAGTAGCTGCACTGATAATTAAATATACACACAAGGAACGTTTCAGGATTTTACACATCCCGCTCAACAGGGTGTGCAGGGAGCCCTGCCACGGCAGCTGCAATGCCCATCTCGGCCGGACCAGGCTGCTCCCGGAGGGTTTGGAGAGGCACTGCCGGCACAGATGCGGAGGCACACAGGGGCTGCGGCAGCCGCAGAGCCGTGACACGGCACCGGCTGTGCTCGGTTAACCTGCGGGCAGCGAGCGCACCGCCCTGAACAGCAACACTACCGAAAAATCGCCTCGGATCAGAAGCAGCTGCAAGGAGTTTTTACAAGGGCACGTAGCGATAGCACATGGGGGAATGGCTTCAAACGGAGAGAGCGGGTTTAGATTAGACCCAAGGCAGAAATTCTTCACGTTGGGGACGGTGAGGCACTGGAACAGGTTGCCCAGAGAACTTGTGGATGCCCCATCGCTCACGGCCAGGTTGAATGAAGCTCCGAGCAACCTGATGGAGTGAGAGATGTCCCTGCCCGCGGCCGGGAGGTTGGAGCCAGATCATTTGTAGGGTCTTTCCCAGGGTCGCTTCCAGCGGGCCCCCCGCCGGCCCGCGGCTCCCGTA